>OX638303.1:46280043-46442198 GCA_951812265.1 Taphrorychus bicolor
TATATGTTTTCGAGGGTGGGGGTGGATTCAGCCTTCGTCTATATTTTTGAGCAAACTGGACCTCAGAATTTTATTTAGAACCCTATTATCTACCAACGCTCTTAATTTGGATGTGTCACAAAGCCGGGTTTTGCTTAAAAAGGGAATCATATGTTTTCGAGGGCGGGGGTGGATTGAGCCTTCGTCTATAATTTTGAGCAAACTGGACCTCAGAATTCTATTTAGAACCTTATGTTCTATCAACAGTCTTAATTTGGATGTGTCACAAAGCCGGGTTTTGCTTAAATAGGGAATTATATATTTCGGAGGGTGGGGGTGGATTGAGCCTTCGTCTATATTTTTGAGCAAACTGGACCTCAGAATTCTATTTAGAACCCTATTATCTACCAACGCTCTTAATTTGGATGTGTCACAAAGTCGGGTTTTGCTTAAATAGGGATTTATATGTTTTCGAGGGTGGGGGTGGATTCAGCCTTCGTCTATATTTTTGAGCAAACTGGACCTCAGAATTTTATTTAGAACCCTATTATCTACCAACGCTCTTAATTTGGATGTGTCACAAAGCCGGGTTTTGCTTAAAAAGGGAATCATATGTTTTCGAGGGCGGGGGTGGATTGAGCCTTCGTCTATAATTTTGAGCAAACTGGACCTCAGAATTCTATTTAGAACCTTATGTTCTATCAACAGTCTTAATTTGGATGTGTCACAAAGCCGGGTTTTGCTTAAATAGGGAATTATATATTTCGGAGGGTGGGGGTGGATTGAGCCTTCGTCTATATTTTTGAGCAAACTGGACCTCAGAATTCTATTTAGAACCCTATTATCTACCAACGCTCTTAATTTGGATGTGTCACAAAGTCGGGTTTTGCTTAAATAGGGATTTATATGTTTTCGAGGGTGGGGGTGGATTCAGCCTTCGTCTATATTTTTGAGCAAACTGGACCTCAGAATTTTATTTAGAACCCTATTATCTACCAACGCTCTTAATTTGGATGTGTCACAAAGCCGGGTTTTGCTTAAAAAGGGAATCATATGTTTTCGAGGGCGGGGGTGGATTGAGCCTTCGTCTATAATTTTGAGCAAACTGGACCTCAGAATTCTATTTAGAACCTTATGTTCTATCAACAGTCTTAATTTGGATGTGTCACAAAGCCGGGTTTTGCTTAAATAGGGAATTATATATTTTCGAGGGTGGGGGAACTTGCCCGTAATATGCTATTTTAAATAGTACGTATATGTGCTGGATGAACCCTCGAACCTTAGACGAGTCACAATATACATATTTTTTAAATTTGACCATAGGCCACTTATACTAATAAAAGTTAACAACTTGGCAACAATGCAGGTATTTTTATGGGGCCGACGCTGGGGAGCGCTGGCGCCGGGGACGCTAGATTCACGTTAGTGTTTCTTTTGTGATAGATCCAAGTCGTTACCATTACAGCAATATAATAGGATAGGTACCTGCCATGTAAAAGCAAATCTGTTTATATTCATCTTTGGAAGTAATTAAGAAGGTTCAATAGCACCAGATTACTATCTATCATGGGGAAGAAAAGCAATCAGAGTCAAAGCGCAAGTCATACTTCAATTTGATGGGCGTGTGGTGGTATGTTACCATCATTTTTTTTTGTATGGCCTTCAGGAGGACGCTATATCTCTGAAATATCTTCACGGTGTAATGGTTATTAACATAGAGTTTCGTGAACCGCGACGATCTGTTATTAATATAGATTAATAAATTGTTTAAAGAAACAATGAGCCATCCATAATAAAATTCATAATGGTGATAATGGATATATACGGGGTGTTTCTGAATAGATGATAAAAAAATGACATGAAAGAATCCTGAGCTAAAGTTAAAAGAAAATTTTCGTATAAACAGAAGCCCGCGCACGCTTCCTTTTTCATTTGCTCGTGTCGCACTTTCTGCAAATAAAAACCATTTACTTATTATTGTCATCAAGTAAGCGTAGAAAATCTTTGACATTTTTATCGTATCTTCTCAACATATCCCAAAAAGAGGTAGGTATAAAAAAAATTAAGATTTCAGAGGTTACAAGACGCCAAAAATAAGTCAATGAGGTATAACTCTAAAGTAAAATGGGTTCCTGAGATAATCTTGCAGCCAGTCAGGTGCAATGTTTTAATATTTTGTTCCTTAACGTGATTAGTAAATTCTACAAATTTGATTAAAAAAAAAAAAAATGTATGTAAACTTTAAAAAAAAAACAGGCGATAGTTTGTTTCTACCCTACATCTTCTTAAAACCTAAATAAAACACTACAATAATATGGTCGTCATACGTCAGAATGTAAAAATATAATAGGGTCTTACACGAGGTTGATGTTAAAAAATATACAGTGTGTCCCAATAATTCGATAAAAAAACCCAAATATGTTTTTTTTTATCAAGTAATTAGAATTTTAGATTATAATCTAATTTTACACATTAAAATTTTACATTTAACCAGTCGAGTTAAACTCGTTCCTATAATTTTAAAAAAATTATTATTTTATAAAATTTTTAAATTTTATAAAAAAATTTTATAATCTGTATTTTTTAATATTTGTATGTATTTTTTAATAATAAATTATAATATGTATAATCTGTGTTGATCGAAACTTGATGTTGATCATCATGTTTCATGTCTGATTTATTGAAATAGATTTATAGTAGGTATATTATTCCAAAATTGTCGTTTTAAAACAAAAGCTCCAAGGCAGAATTTATAGTTTTGTAGCTGAAAGAAAGTGCTGAAGAAAATCGTAAAACATCAAAGCAGATATGCTCTGCACAATTAATAATACGGCTTCGGTGTTGCCTTTCTTACTATTTTTTTTTGTTATTTATTCTTTTAATGTATGAGTATAAATTATATAAGAGTATAATAAAGACAATGCAAATAACAACAGAAAATTTTGGTTTTTTTGAAGATATATCATTCTAAAAGAACAAGCGACATTGAATTGTCGATTCCTATTAATCATTTCCGTATACAAACAGAAAATTAGGTATGTCTGACTACACTGTTTGTACACCCCTCAAAAAAGCTTGTCAAAAACAGTTGTTATGGAATGGTCAATTGATCCGCTTTGATGTTGCCATTGTATATGAATCCTAAGTAAATCAATGAATGGATAGTTCGGTCCCTCTCTGCCAGAGGGCCATGGGGGACCCTGTCAATCCTGTCAGCTTCATGGGGGACCATAAACTTGACAACGGTGGAAATGTCACGGCAAAAGTAAAAATATCCACAGCTGTATACTCTATACAAATAAAAACAAAATTTCTACTTCTCTACTGCATTGGGTGAACAAGGATGGATTTATTCTACAAATATAAAGTCATTATAAAAACTACTAATTTTGCAGACGTAGAGAAAAAGAGATGCCATTTCGTTTGTCATTATTATTTATTAAAGTTTGGTTATGTAGTGTAGCTATAAGTATTTGTGATATTATGTTATTTTACTTTCTTTTTTTGGCAAATGACGGCCACAAAGAACAATGAGAAAGGATGACCTTTATTACGTACTGTCGCCCCATCCATTTAAGATATCCTATACCCAGAGCCCAGAGCCATAGTTACAATGGGGCAGCCAGGGAACCCCGGCTTCAGAGCCCAGCATGAAGTACCTCAATGGATAGTGAATATTGTGATTGTATAGTAGTACGAATGCGGTACACTCCTTAGTAACCTCCTTGGATCAGTATATATCTCAGCACTACGTGCGCAATATGGGATGCTGGATATGCACCGTTATTGCTCAGCTCACAGGGCATGCAAGTCCAAGTGCGAACCATCTGGAGAAAGGTACTACCCTTGATTAAAAACTAGCTGAAATATCCAGCTTTTTTGCTCCAATATCCATAAGATTTAAAGATTCCCTGGGTTTTCGCGCCATAAGATTCACTCATTTCTCTGTTCACCACTGTTAGTACGGCAGCAGGCGAAGACATTTTGGTACTTATTGAGTTATTTATTTGAGCTGCTTCATTAATTAGCCCAAATATCGAGCTTTTTTTGCTCCAATATCCATAAAAATGTAGAAATTATGAATTGTAAATAAAAAAAACTGTGACATACCATGACAAATACGACTGCAGGCAAAGAGAGCAAGGAGCATTTCGGAGATCTTTGTCTAGCTTACGTGAACTCAGTATTACGTAAATTACAATTGCAACAACGCCGGAAATTAAACGGCCTTGAAATATTTGTCTAAAATGATGATGTCACTAGGCTCCAGTGACATCTAGTGAACAGCATCATAAGTGCCATTGACTTACTATTAGATTTAAATACAATGATGTTGCTTAGACGGTTGTCACGAAACTGTCAACTAGGCGTGACGTCACTCAGATTTACGCTTTATTCAGCTTTAAGTTTATGTCTCGATAATCAAAATGGAAATCTAATTAGATGCCAGTTACGTACGAAAGTCAAGATGACAATCATTAAGATTCTCTGACATTGGAAATATGGGCGTCTTTGTTTAGCTGAAGGCAGGAATACTTCATGACTTAAAGATCAGGGGGTGAATAATTTTCATTATTCAAACTGCATATTTTGTTTTTTTTTTATTATAGACACTATAAGAATTGCATGCATACACCCCCATATTGGAAATAATAAAGAAAACATTGAAGATTCAAATTATTATGGTCCTGATGATGGTTTCAACGTCATTTCCACTGACAATCAAAAAAAGACGCGCATCGAAGACCAAGATACCTAGATGTACAGATAGGACCAAGATACCTAGATGAATAGATCATAATAAAATAATTGCGAATTAAGCCGTATGCAACAACATGTAATAAGCATCATTCCCTCAAGTGAATTGCGCTACTCGCTACGCACGTGGCCTCAAACTGCAATCAACTCTGAAACTAAAGTTTAAGTAGCAAGTCATTTGTTTCATCCATACGAAGATTTTTTATATTTGGATTACGTACCTACGTACTTACAATTTTTTGTTAACTTGCTAAATATAGATATTTACTACAATGTACTCATATTATCACTAAACCAATTTTTAAATATTCTTTAAGAACCTTCATAACTATCCATCCAAAATAATTCACTCGTTAAGTTATTTATTATCACAACAAGTTTCAATATTGGTAATAAAAGATTACTACTATGGATTATATGAGTGTTTGTTGATTGAGTGATATCAACAAAAAAGGATAATACGTATATGTTACCATTTAGTACTACGTCTTAACAAATTTCCCGCGTATATTATGTTTACCCACGTGATTTGAGATTTATAACTGAAACAACATACCTATATACGCATATATATCTTACTCACAAACTAGTAAATTAGAATTAAGTGAGGGTTAATTTTATTTATTATGAGATAATGTTATGAGTTCATAAAAAAACTCGCAGCAAGCCATGGAATAAACACTCTTCTCTCAGGTAGGTAACTTCATAAAAAAAATGGAAAATCGGAACATTTTCGACTTTCGATTGTTTTTATGAAGTCATATCAGACCTACTATTTTAATTTTATGGCCTACTCGAGTTTTTTTTTTTAAATGAACGCATGATAGAACGATTAATAAAAGAATGTCAGATGTAAATTTTCCAGTGATAAAAGTTCCCATATTTTTGCAATTTAGTCAAAAACATTTTGAAAAATTGTTGAAACCTAAAGCAGAAATATTCTTGTCACAGTGTATTCTGACAGTTTATTGTAAATTTTGAAAACCCCTAGTTGATGCATTGGGTCGTAGTTTCCAGTAAGAAAAAAAACTAATTTTTAAAATAAAATGTATATATAATTTTGTATTCCTGTAAGGACCAAAATGAGTGTTGTTCGAATCATTAAAAACAATCTCATTTGGAGGAAGTGGGTGTAAAAATCTTAATTTTGACCCAAAAAGGTGAAAAACTGTTTAAAAACCAGACGATGAAAAATTGATTTCTTCGAGTTTTTAAACCAAATTAATAAAGTAAAATCGAAAAAGTTAGGTTGCTTTAAATGGGACACCCTATATATTATTTTATCGTTTGATAGAATTTTTTTAGCTGATTCGATTGATGCATAATGCTATAGGTTTATCATCCCTAGTAGTTTTCAAAAACTTAATAAAAAAACTAATTTTTCCTATAAGGGGTAACGTGTTAGAAAAACCCAGCACATCTCAAAACTAACAAAACAAAATGAGATTAGCAGTCCCTTTCTAACATATTACTCCTTATGGATTTTTTTTTTAATTCTTCGAAATCTACTAGAAATAAGGGTATGAAATTATACATTAATCGAGTCAGCTAAAAAAGGGCTATCAAACGATCTAATAATATATAGGGTGTTCCATTTAACAAAACCTAACTTTATATCATAACTTAAATATCTCTATCAATAAAAAAACCTGCACCACTAAATAACGTAAAACATTAAATAAAAAACTCTAAAATATTTTTATTTGACTCTCTGTTCTATTTGCGAAAATAGCCGAGATACAGCGCCATGTCAAAAGTGCACTTTTTTCAAAAAAGTCCTGTATAAGGAAAAGGAATCAAGGTAGTGGGGAAATAATGATATTATTAAATTAATCATGGAAACCGAAATCGAGAATGTGTAATCAGATTTCGTCTATCTATTACAATTTTACGAGTACTCCATAAATCCATCGCACAGGTGCCACTCTATGTACAGGGGTCCACTGCAACTTAGAGCGATAAGGCTTGTAAAATTTGTACGTTAATATACAAAAATTTGAAAAAATTAAACAGTAATAAGAAGTAAGAAGTGGAGTTTTTTTACCCACCGTGTATATTGTGTTAAAGCTGTTATATTTAATTTATGGAGTGGATACCTCTAAGCGACTTACTTTTTCCTTTGGTAATAAAGTCGTCTTCCCTGCCTGCGACACTCTGCGTAGTCCTTAAATGCGATAACGTATGTTTTCCCGTAATGTAACCTCCAGAATTCCCATTATTCCCGTAAGATGGTTTTCGTTTTCCACCTTCACACTCCCTTAACAATAAAAACAACACTAACGCAACTAAAAACCATGAATAGGCCGATTGAAATTTAACATTCAAACTCGTCCTCTCAAACTCTCTTGTCCACTTTGAACTTGCGTCATCGCGTTGCCTTTTACCGGAGGCGGTGCCGTCGAGGGTGTCCTTATTGCGTTGGCATGCTGTACACGGGTAATCAGAATCGAAACTTTTTTCATGGTAAGTTGTTGGTATCCATTTCCAGGACCCCGAAGGCGGCATGTTAAACGCCGGGTGAAGGTAGTTTCACATGATTCCGTGGAACACCATAAGCGCGAGGTACTCTTGTCGCTTGAGCGGTACGTTCAGAACTGGTGGGTAGGTCCGAAAACAACACAACATACGGTTACCTTTTGCTTTACCTGAGAGATGGTGTGCACAGGTGAGGGAATACCGGTTGACCGTGCGTTGAAGCGGCAAAGACAAAAGATTTGGTCCTGGGTAATGTCGTTTTTGATGTTGATACTGAACAATTTTTTGTGTTTTTGGCACTGTGGTTGGGATTGGGAACACTTTTTCTGGAAACTATTATTCAGTTAACATTGCACATGGATGCACTATAAACAAAAGTTAAACAAACAAGCGAATATCTGCTTGAGCAATTGAGCAGTACAGTCTCAGTTTCCTATTTTTTAAAACATTGAGAATCCAATATTAAGTATTTCTATTGAGTATATAGATCTCAATAATTTAGATTAATAGCTGAATTAATTGCTAAAAGTTGTATTGTTAGTATAACACAACCATATTTTATTTTTCGGCATCAGTAGTTTGCGATTTCTGAGCTACGATCAAAACTTTAACCAGAAATAAATAGAGCACATTCACTTTTTGATAATTAAAAATTTAAAGATTTTTCTTTAATCTGTTAACACATTTTTCTTTTTCTCAGCAGTATTCTTCTTCAAACAAATGCTTATGGTAAATCTAATAACACATTCTAATACGTAATCAGGCGAACATCAGTTTTAGTGGACATAGAATATTAAAAGGTTTTTCGGCGCCACGTTCTCCTTTTATAATATAAATGCTAGATTAATATGCAATAGTAATGAAAAATCTGACTTGGTGACTGTTAATTAATGTTTATTGCGAGAGTCTTAATTTACAATTGCTCCGTAAGTTCGTAATTGCGGACTAAAAATTTATTTTAGATAATTTTTAGACGTCACTTTACTAGACATTATTGGTCTTCGTTGGTGTTAAGATGATTTTACTAATTTAAAATAAATGAAACAGTTTTCAAAATATTTTAGGATTTCGTAAAATGGACGAAGAATAATAACTTCAACCCTTTGATTTGCACAAAATTTTCAACTCTCGGCATCAGAACTCGTTGCGATCGATCATTAATCTGGTATCACCATATCGGGAGATCATGATTTTTATTGCGTGTTATAGGCCGTTGTTTGAAAACTTATTTCAAATTAATCAAACTTATTTTGACAAACACAGTTTTTATCATAAAGACAAATACGTACTGCAGGGGCAATGCTACCTACAGGCAAAGGGGCGCAAAAAAACCCGGCAGCCAAATTTAGGGGGGGGGGGGGCAAAAATTTTAATTTTGCGTCCGGTGGGGTGTGACGATAAGGTATTACAAATATAAGAGGTGAATCGCGGATGTAAGACATAAAATCACTTTAAGAAATTGTCTACGTATGTCATACATATATATAGCAAAACCACACTCAGTTTTTGGCTTTTTCAAAAGATCTGAAAGCAACTAACCTGAACTAACCTAAATTAACTAGATATGACCTGTTCTAATAATTATATAAAAGTGGGTCCTTACGGATCAGAATTTCGCATTAAATGCAAAAAAGGTCTATGCATTTGTCTTTTAAACGCTGTCTTCTCCATAAGTCTTTCTCTATCCCACTCATTGTTAGTTAAAAACGGCCCCGTAAATTTTTTTCTTGCGAAATATTTTACTGTACTTTTTGGCTTTTTCAAAAACTGTAGTTTTTGGCTTTTGTTGAAAGTAACTAACTTAAATTAACTAGATATATAATTTGTTCTAATAATTATATTTAGCGGCTGCAAAAGCGCATAATTTAAAGTATTGTTACGATCGCAGCAACGCCGCATGGGAGGCGGGGCAACGCATGGGAGCGTGTTGGTTGGTGGAGCTTCGCGACCTATCCGCGCTGCGTCATGGCTGACACGAGTGATTTATTGCTCGTCTGGCTTAATCTAGAAGGCAGTTGTTTACAACCGTTTTTTTTATATGAGATTATTCAAGAATTCTTATAAAGAACTTTCTAGGTTTTTCTGTAATTTTAGGATTGTATATAAAAGGCGCATAGAGCGCCCGAGGGGAAATAGTCGTATTTTAATCGAGCTATAAGTAAGCTAAAGTTACGAAGCGATAATAGAAGGCTATAAAGTGTTAAGTACTGAGTTATTTAGTAGTCGAGTGTATTTGTGGAATAAATAAATAGTGTTTTCGTATTAAATCGTTGCACTGGAATTTATGAACCCCGAGTTCGCAACAATTGGTGTCAGAAGTGGGATTCCAGTGGGAATTTGAGGACTAATATTGCTGAACTGTAAGTGAGTGCTTCATTGCCGGACATTACGTGTTTATGCCAGTGACCAGAAGCCAGCATCAAGCGATGGAGGATCAACTTGCCGCCCTGCTGTCCCTTATGCAACAACAGAAGGAAGAGCAAGAAAGACGTTATGTAGAACAAAAAGAAGAGCAGGAAAAACGTTATAAGGAACAAAAAGAGGAGCAGGAAAAACGTTATAAAGAACAAAAAGAGGAACAAGAAAGACGTGATCAAGTACAGGAGCGACGTTATCAAGAACAGAAAGAAGAGCAGAAAAATCATTATCAAGAACAAAAGGAAGAACAGAAACGGTTTAAAGAAGAATTAGTGAACCATCTCGCAGCTAGGGAGCAACAATTGGAGGAAAGAATAATGCAGTCCGTTAACGAATCCGTTAACGGCGTGAACGAATCCATTAACGGCGTTAACGAAGGACTCGAAGCTGTCAACCAGAGGGTTCTCGAGCTAGAAAAGAAATTCCGGGAACAACTTGAGGACGACAACGTGTCTACAGAGAGTTTTAGCACATCCAACGCTAAAATTAAGCCTCCCGATTATGACGGTACTACGGCATGGGAAATTTATAAAACCCAGTTTGAGGCAGCTGCAAAAGCTAATGGTTGGTCCGAGCCCCAGAAAGCTACATCATTAGTGGTAGCACTTCGTGGGAAAGCGGCTGAGTTACTCCAATCTCTGTCGGCAGCGGATCAAAGTAATTATGCGGCTTTAGTACACACTCTGCAACTACGATTTGGAAATGAGCACAAAGAAACCGTGTTCCAGGCCCAGCTGAGGATGAGACAGCAAAAGTCAGGTGAATCCTTACAAGAATTTGAGGCGGACATAGACAGACTCATTCACCTGGCATATCCATCGGCCCCTGAATCTTTTCAAATGCAATTTGCCGCCGAAAGGTTCATTGAGGGAGTTCGCGATAGTGACATGAGATACCACTTACGTCTTGTAAGGCCCAAGGATATCAGCGAGGCACTAGTTCGGGCCCTGGAATTCGAGGCGTCACGGGTGTCATCTAGTTCTTCTGCAAGTGTAAGAGTGGCAACTTGCGGTGACAAGAAGAATACGTCTATGGCTGAATCCATGGCCAGTTTACATAAAGCGATGAAGGATATGGCAGTCAATTTGCAAGGCCTGTTAGAAAGAACTCCCCGATCAACAGGCAGTCGGGGCATAAAATGTTTTAACTGCGGTAAACTGGGTCACGTCAAGAGTAACTGCCGTAATAGGGCAAGAAGTCCGTCGCCGTTGTTTAGAAGATCGAGCGGCAAACAAGACCGCCCTAGAATTCAGGAAAGTCCAATTCCTGTTAATGTAAGGGGGCAATTGACCGAGGCCGTTAAGACCCCCAGGATCAGTCAAGTCAACCAGTCAAGTCAAGGCAATAATTTGGGTGGTAAAAGTGTTACAGAGGCCGGACGCATTAAGGAACAGAAGATCCAAATTGAACATCGACCAGGAAGGTCTCACGAAAATGCCGATGCATTGTCCAGACGGCCATGTAAAGAAGATAGTCAGCATCGTCGAAGAACTGAGCAGCGTGAGGGACTTCGTTCTGTAAGAAGAACGTCGGTGGAAATAAACGATGGCTGGACCGCACAAGCGCTTCGAGAAGAACAGTTGAATGATTCAGATATTGGACCCATTCTCTCTGCAAAGACTGACGACAAGAGACCAGAATGGCAAGAAATCGCTGGTAAAAGTCCAAACCTGAAGGCGCTATGGGCCCAGTGGCACTCTCTCAAAATAGAAAATGGACTACTGAAGAGAGCGTGGGAGAGTCCGGATGGCAAGTCCGTAGTCAATCAGTTGGTTGTTCCTGGTAGCAGAAAATCAGATGTACTACAGGAAATGCACAACGGAACAAGCGGAGGCCATTTTGGGGTCAATAAAACATTGGCCAAAATTAAAGAGCGGTATTATTGGGTGAACTATCATGAAGACGTCGAATCTTGGTGCCGCAAGTGCGAAGTTTGTTGTGCCACAAAGGGACCTCGAACAAGATCACGGGGCCGAATGGTGCAGTACACTGTAGGTGCTCCATTCGAGAGGGTAGCAATTGATGTCGCGGGACCATTTCCTCAGACTGAGTCGGGCAACAAATACATCTTGGTCGCCATGGATTACTTCACTAAATGGCCTGAAGCATACGCCCTACCTAATCAAGAAGCAACGACTGTGGCAACGGTGCTAGTAAATGAAATGTTCTGCAGATTTGGGGTCCCTCTCGAACTTCATTCTGATCAGGGCCGAAATTTTGAATCGACTGTTTTCCAGAAGGTCATGGAACTTCTCGGAATTCGCAAGACCAGGACAACTCCTTTGCATCCACAGTCGGATGGGACGGTAGAGAGGTTTAATCGGACCATGGAACATTACCTGTCTAAAATGGTGGCAGATCATCAGCGTGATTGGGACCAACATCTACCTCTCATGTTGATGGCATATCGAGGCTCTACGCATGAAGCCACTGGTTATACTCCGGCGAAAGTGATGTTCGGGAGGGAAATGAGGCTTCCTGCGGATTTGATGTATGGAACACCAGAAAAAGAGTCGCTCAGCTCTGAGAATTTTGTGGAGGAGCTTAAGGAGAGGCTGAACAATGTTCATGAGCAAGTCAGGAATAAACTGCGGATATCCAGTGATCGAGCCAAAGCAAGATATGACTTACTAGCTAACTCCCGCGGCTTCCAGGATGGTGATTTGGTGTGGCTATACAATCCGAGGCGAAAGGTGGGGAAGTCGCCCAAACTTAGCCAAAATTGGGAAGGACCTTATACAATTATAAAGAAGATTAATGATGTGGTGTATAGGATCCAGCGGACCCCTAGGTCAAAGATGAAGGTCGTTCATTTGGATCGATTAGCACGATACCATGGAACTCTATCTGTTCGGGACGAACAGACTTAGGAGGAGGGCAATGTTACGATCGCAGCAACGCCGCATGGGAGGCGGGGCAACGCATGGGAGCGTGTTGGTTGGTGGAGCTTCGCGACCTATCCGCGCTGCGTCATGGCTGACACGAGTGATTTATTGCTCGTCTGGCTTAATCTAGAAGGCAGTTGTTTACAACCGTTTTTTTTATATGAGATTATTCAAGAATTCTTATAAAGAACTTTCTAGGTTTTTCTGTAATTTTAGGATTGTATATAAAAGGCGCATAGAGCGCCCGAGGGGAAATAGTCGTCTTTTAATCGAGCTATAAGTAAGCTAAAGTTACGAAGCGATAATAGAAGGCTATAAAGTGTTAAGTACTGAGTTATTTAGTAGTCGAGTGTATTTGTGGAATAAATAAATAGTGTTTTCGTATTAAATCGTTGCACTGGAATTTATGAACCCCGAGTTCGCAACAGTATTGTATATTGTGTTGCTTGGTTTCTTATTATTTTTACTTATTTTTAACCGCCTTATCGAAATCGATTTGTACACGGGTGGCCCCTTCGTACTGGATGCCCTCAACAAGTTACAATTGCGGATTGACAAGCATATAAAAATACTGAAACTTACACTTAACGAATTTTTAACTACTTGTGTCTTGACTTTGCCTACGATATTAAAAATCTTCCAAGAATACCTTCACTCACCAGGGGGGTAGGAGCCGGCCTTTAAAACGTCAGCAAATGGAATGATTTACGCCTAGAGATTGGGCCCGCTGATATTAGTAGTACTTTTCCGACCAAAAAATGTATTTTGTTGGATGAACAGTTACCAAAGGTTGGAAGCCAGGTACGAAACGAATGCATTTTAATAAGGCTCGATTATTAAGTTCTTCTGATGAGTTTCAAAAGACTGATGGTTGAACATCTGCCTGTAGATGTACACATAAAAAATTATATAATAACTGTTGTTAGACACATTTTAAAATTATATTTGGGCCTAGTATTGTTTGGAGCTTAAATTAAGGTAAATTAGCGCATTTAAGCAATCTTTTAGAATTGGTGATTTGCTATTGTTCTCACTGTAAGTTTTCGAAAATATTGTTCGATATGTATATGGACAGTTTACTACAGAAAGGAACTATTTCAAATGTTTTTCAATCGAACCAGATTTTCAGCAAGTTTATTGGTAACATAAATCAGTAGTTTTATATTATAATATATGTTTTTTTGGTATTTTGTAATTTTTGTGCAAACTAGCCATTAAGAGATGTACTCTAGACAAAAATTATTTAGAAAGTGTGGGTGTTCATTTGAAAATGTCATTTAGTTGGTTGTGAAATGTCAAAATTAAAAGACGAAAGAACAAACTTTTTTTGGGTCCATTTTTGTTCAAAGTAGTTTTACAATAAAAGGAGAAATTATCTTTCCTGATTCACTAAAAAAAATCATATTTTTTTGGAAAACTCTGTTTTATTAGGTTTTGCAAATTTTGTGATGATTTTGTTGAAAAAATGTTCTAGAAATTATTAAAAAATTATATTGCTTTGATTTGTCCAAAAACTACGCATTTCATTGCTTCATAGAGAATCGAGGAATTTAGTCATTATTATAACCCAAAATGGGTGTGCGGAAATCACAAACTACTCTAAAATGTAGATTTCGGCTTATAATATTTATAATCTTGCAATTATGGTTTACCTACGCTTCGTAGGCATTAATTAACTTCTTTGAAACAATAAATGATAATAAGACTACAGTCGTTACGTCACCACAAATGCAACCAATGTAAAATGCTTTCTGCAGCTTCACTGACTTGTTGGTTATTTTGTTGAAGAAGTTTCAAGATTTTGGAGTTTGAAAATGTTTAATTTATCAATACCACTATAAACGGCAAACAATTATTATTACGACTCTGCATATCTTCCAGTACATTGGTAGTACGTTAAAAATACTTCAATACATCATCTTTTCTTTTAACACAGGGATCTCTCTCAAGCCCTATTGTTTACCCCTCTGTCTTGAAAAGAACATATTACTTGGGTTGCTTATACCTGGATCAAGGCAACCGCCGGGTTCGGAAAGGTGCGCAGATATTGAAAAAGCACGGACACCCCAACAACCATTTTCGTCTCCAGTAGCGTGTGGTATATTATTTAAATAGCTCACAATATTCTTTTTGAAGATTTTTTGTATTATAGACAGCGGCATTCTCGACATACAAAGTAACCACGAAAAATCGATCTTATTCGTTACCAGTTTATGTTCGCTAAAACAGATTTCTTATTAAATGCCAATCCAATGCCCAAAGTAGGAGTTACCATTACATGTTGCCTGTTCACAGTTAATAAAACAAAAACTTTATGTTGAACGTAGGCATTATTACTAGTTAGTATGTATACGAATTAGATATATTTAAATATTTCCTAGGAAAAATTAGAAAAATTCTCTGCCTTAAGTGTGGGTCGTAACTCCTACGCCAATGTCGAAACGTATAGGTCTAAAGCATGTAAATCTGGCAACCCGTAATAAAAAGATAAAAACCGGTCAAAGGCGGCTGGCTCGCGCTGTTCACTTGTTAATTGCGTGTTGTTAATATGTGCTTGTCCACTGCTACCCCGAGTTAATGAAGAACAAATTAGGGAATTTAACAGTGATGATTCCTATTATTGTTTTATTCTCTTTTAGTTTTTTATTTTATGTTACTGAACTCTAAAAACAGATGTTTTCATAAACAGAATTTTCTGTACAATTCGATTTTTTTTCTTTAATGGATCAAACTTTAATAGATAGTATATACTAAAAAACATGGGTAAAAGCAAAAAAAAACAACAACATTGCAATACAAAATATAAAATAGTTGGTGCAAATAATAATATGCACTAAGCAGGAGGCTAGTACATTACTCGACCGTTGAAGTCTCTTGGTTCGGCGTTCTTATTTATATCCACCTCTTTGTTTTACACGCTTTTTAAGCGATAAATAACTGTTTCCGTCCTTGTCGCGTGCTGCTGGACCACACTTCCACCTCTCTCTTTCAGCATTCTCGTGTACCTTATTCGACTACGATATTATTGCTTCTTCTTCGGATCGTTAAAAGTGCAAAGCGGCACACCAGCCTTGGCTGTGCTGTACCCAACACCATTGGTAACATTGGTAGATAGGAATGTGTGGTTCGTCCCACTTTTGTTTATAAAATTATGATTTGCAGAATCTATTACGAGAGTATAGTTGCTCAGTTGTATCGTTACTCGACTTGTCACAGAGTTATAATTTCTTCAAAAAACACCCCACTAAAGGTGCCTGCCTGTTCTATATTAAATATACGAATACAGTATAAATCGCGTTTTTAGTAAAAGTTTTAGAAACTGTGAAATACATGTAATGAAAATAAAATTTTAACTATTACCCTGTATTTCTCTAACAAAACTAAATTTTTATAAGGGTTGTGCCACCTAGAAGGCTGTGAAATGTCAAAAGAAAAGGAGGAAGGAACAAAAATCCATCCATTAACTTCGATTATGTCATCCTTTTGTGTCAAAATTTCAAAGTCTTCTAGGTGATGTTTTTGATAATTTTTTAAGTTGGTGACTATTGTGACTTACTTCATTCTACCACAAAATAAATCTAAAAAATAGGAATTTTTCCATTGGCAGTATGTGCACTTTTTCGAAATGCATATTCTAATTAATAATATATAACTTGATTTGAAAAATTTCCATATTTTCAAAGAAATTTTGTGGCTGTGTCGTATGTGTGTATAGCTAAGTATATAGGACGCATATTTTTTATAAAAAATATGTTCAGTAGCATCAGTGGCGAACCTAAAAGCACATAATAAGATTTTTTGAGATACTACCTTTTTTTTCGAGACTGAGACTGAGACCGGGACTCGAGTTGCTACTACGAGACCAAGGCCGAGATTACGTGAGTCTCGGTCTCGGACTCGGTCTCGATGCACAAGAACGAGACTCAATTATAAATTCGAGACCGAGAGTATGTAAGTCTCGGTCTCGGTGTCGCGAAGCTCTAGAAACAAATGAGATACTTTTGTAAATTTTCTTCCAAATTCTCTTATATTGGTAAGAAACTAAATAAGTCACTAAATTAAATGAAAAAGTGGGGCTCATATATTTAATGAATATTTGTTTGAAACAAGGACTTGGCATTAATATACCGATAACGGTCACTTTATGAAAGATGAGCTCAAGTCCATAAGTGTAAACCATACGTGATATAAGATACTTACAATTTATTCGTACATTAAAAATCTGACGTCGTGTATAGAATTTCTTTATCTACATCAGCTGAAAAGGAGGCTGTTGTTTGATAATATTAACAAAACAATTCGCAAATACATGGAGTCCAGAGTTTATTGTACGTTGGACTGCGTCCGACATTCGAGAAAACAAAAAAAAAATGTAAATTTCGGTTCGCAATTTATTTTATTGTAACATCAACATTATGATCTCTAATTAGCGGTTCAATAAAAACCTCGTTTTTTTATGGGGCCATGTAAAACATTTTATCAGGTTTGTGATTTTTTAGCAATGCCACTTGACCAAAATACTAATCGTTGTTCTTTATATTAGACTTGCAAACTTTTCTAATCAAAATCTTAGCGTGATACAAAATATGTCGGGTTCCCTGTCATTCTCGAAAAAAAATTCAGTATCTAAATTGATCTCGGCATGACGCCATTTGATTGGAGAATGCCCTCGGTCGAAACGTCAGACCTTCTTCCACGGTCGGAGATCAAAAATATGCTCCGTCGAACATCGACTCATATTTCGTGCTTTGAAACGATTTATCTTTGTAATCTTGCCGAGTAATTTTTAGACAGCCGAAAAAAAGGTCTGAAAGGAATCTTAAAAGGTTGTAATTAGTTTCTAAAGCTATTTGAGTTGGAGTATTATTTGACCTTTTGTCTTGGGAGTCCAATCAAAAAATGACTCGGACGTTATTTTTAATTATCACGGAATTCTTTTGATGCTTTGTGATGGTAAAAATATGTTGATGAGGGAAAAAATACCTCAAACTTATTGAAAGCATTGATATTCTCACTTCAATAGCTTGATACGCTACGAGACAGGGTAATTTACAAACAATCGCAAACTTTTTGAAAAATCCCTGTAACTTTTTTTTGTGGGCTAAAAAAACTGAAAACTGCCAAACATGTCCCGAGATATAAACCAAAGCCATTAAATATCATATCAATGAATGTTTTTAAGTTATTCTAGCTACGAAATGCAGTAGGTTAAAATTTAACCATTTTGTAGTGCTTTTTTCTTTACCTTGTAAGATCATCAAAAAACCTCCTACACTAATTCTAGGAAAAACAGCCTTTCAAAACCTTTTTATGTTACAATTTTCGGTTAAGGCATTTCGTGATTCAGACTCGCATAAATGACGAAAATTTCTTGTATATCGAGCTTTTTTGCTGGCAATTTATTTCTAATCTAATAACCGAGAATAACCCATCAAGTTATGGGTTACTCAATCAAGATATGGTCAATAAGCTGTTGGTTTCCTACGTACTGTTCAACCAAAAACTCAACCTTAACCTTAAAGCTCTCGCATCTAATGTAACGTTTTTAAATTTCCTTCGTTGTATGTTTTAATTTGCATGAAGTTTAGTTTATCATTCTTTAATCTGAGGTATATATTAAGTGTTGACCTATTATTTATAAGGTCTGGTTATAAAAGCAGACAATGGAATTTAGTCTCTTTGTTTTTAAATCAACAAGAATTGAACCGCACAACACAAAACCCATTACAGAGTAGATACTTAAATACCACTTTATCTACGAGCGTACAAAAATATGTATTGATTTTAGTGCACTACCGTCATAAAATGTTTATTGCACGCATGAAAAAAAGTAGATATTTTTGCAACCTCTTAGATAAAAGCACATGTAAATTTAATTTTAAAGAAAGTGTACGCTCATATACCTCATTCATTTATTTTTGTCATCTCGTTACTCGGCAAAATCGGCAAAGATGGGACGGTTTTTTTGAAATTTGTAATGGTCAACTTTTTGGTCTTTTAGACCCCCTTAGTTAAACGATTGGCCCAATGAGCGTAGTACCAAGGAAAAGGGCATATCCTTATGCACTTTTAATCCTATCCACCCCCCCCCCCCCCCCCCAAAGATGTCATTTTAATACAGGGCGAGTAAAAATATCTCTGAAACGGATAAAGTTACAGAGCTGAAATTTGGCACCATGGATCCTCACGGAATGGACTGCAAGTTGCGATAGATCAAACCTTTCTTAAGGTACCAAACTTATGAGTACCATCAACAAAATTTTGCAAAAACTTTTCAAGCTTTTACACGTGTGTTTCTCATAAGAAAAACGTTGGTCAATGGATATTATATGGGAAGAACGTGGATTATGTCATATTTAAATTTAAGGTACTGTTGATGGTATATAGTTGAAATTTGGATGCTGTGTGCTCATTGGGGTACCATGAATGGTAATATAACTGACATAGCTATGTAGCTGCATATAACTGACATAGCTATGTAGCTGATGGTAGCTAGGTTATTGCTGTTTAACAGACCGATGGTGCTATAGAGTTAAAAATCGAATGGCACGCTTCCCTTATGTAATATTAGCTGAAAATAGCATTTTTAAAAATCCGAGATAGCCACTTGAAAAAAAATTGGTTTTATGCCGATATCTCTGGAACAGCTTGAGATAAAAAGTTGAAATTTGCTAGGTGGCTACTTTATGAGACGCGCTAGAGGATGTTAAGGGCTGAGGGTAGCGAGGGTTCCATTTTGATTTTTTTTTTTAAATTTATTAACATGTTTTTGCTACAACTTAGTAATTGTTGCTGAAGGGTGCTGAAACCAAATATATTCGACGTTTCCACTTTTCGCTTACTGCTGTACGCCATCATCAGGGTATTCTTTGTTTATTACAATAATTTCTTTATAAATGTGCCACGCCAAAACAATAAGTTTTTCGTATATGACTGACAAAATAGGTTTATGATGAAGAGAGAGTTGATTTATGTTGTGGATAGTAAACGGCGTTCTAAAAAATGTTGTAACATTTAATTTTTAATTTTTGTTTGTTTATCAATAGATTTTTTTCGTAAGTTCTAGTCAACTTAAGATAAATAAAGCCTTGATTTCTGATTTAGAAACAATAGGGTGTCCCAAAAAGTGGCAAATATTACATTTTTAGGAACCATTAAAGCTAAAAACCTGACATTTTTGTTGTAGGTTCTTTTCATAATCACAAACAATATGTGACGCCCGTGATGCTACTTTAAATTTTTTTACAAATTCTAGCACGTTTTTACCATTCATTAAAATCTATTAGGTTTACGAATATTAAATAAAGTTTTTCCGACGTTTCGACATTTCCGCTACTTTTAAGCGTCATCAGGTCCTTTCTTCGCAATTTTACGCTAGTTTGGGCTACATAAGAAAAATGTTCGGATATTTCTTAAATTATAGGCTCTTTATGTGGTATTAAAAAAACGCACCAGTGTGACACAAAAGCACACCATAAACAAACCATCTAACTCAAAATTTTTGTTGACCACTTGTTTATAGTACACCACTGCCATAAAGTAATAGGTACTTTTTTGCACTTGTAACTTAAATAGCTATTTTTGAACGGAAGCTTATGTATTTTCTTGCACAACGTTGGAGGATATTCTATTAATTTATTCAATTGATATATAAGTTTACACGGTAAATGTATCAATCGAGCCACCTGCCCACATTTCAAATCCTTGAATGAACTATAATATACAATTACCAATGAATGTAGTAGGTGGTGGCATTTTAAAGTCACTTTACTTGCGATTTTCTTTCAGAAATGAGCCGGCGTGTTTAGTGGACTTTCATATTGTCGTTCAATTGAACGTCTAGCGTCAGCCACAAAATTTAGTTTTTAGGAATTTATTCGAAAAAATAATTAGTGCATACAATGAAAATAATTAATGGCATTGTTATGCTAATAATTATTTCGGCACCGAATAAAAACTCCATTAAGCGTCTAATAAGCGCTTTCTAGGAATCTAATAATGTTTTTGTTGCAAACAAAAACGAGTTTCGAGGGTCATCCGGCAGGTAACCATCGTTAAATTAATGCGTCTATCGGCGGATATTTTAGAAAACTATTCATTTAAATATTTCTACTTTGGACTTATAAAGGCAAAAAATTACAGTGCAATACCTCTTTCTGAAGTTTGATAGGAGCCAAGAAAAATTAAAATGAAATATCTCGCGAGAAAACAAAGCTTTTGAAATTTTTTTTAAATTGTAATAGGTAGGACAGAGAAGGACCTTAAAAAGAGAGATGGGTAGATTTTTTTTCCATAGCCCAGAACCCACAACAAAACTCACCTTGTTGTGTGAACTACTTCGCAGCTGATTATAGTTTTGCTATTGTCACAAAGAAGCAAAAAGACATAAAATTGCACCGTTCTTAGAAATGGTCGGCCGATGACCGGTTTAGTAACCAAAGAATAGTTGACCCAAATTTATAAATCATAGATCGTAAATTTGATCAACAACTTCGAACCGCTGATTGACGTCATGGAAAAGAACGTTGCAATGCATTGGAAAAAGTGCTGACGAAAAGAGAAGTAAGCTAGAGGATTTTTGGGCTAGCGATGAGGACTTGCTCGGTGGCTTGCACGTAGGCAAGACTCCAAGATTTTTTTAAGTTCGGGTTGATCCTTTTGGGGGCGTTACGTCAGATAGACGAACGACTCCCCGTCGAAGAGTAATTAAGTGTTTTCCAAAATTTGTTATCGTCCGAGTACAAGGAAGAAAGTTTTCCTAGAAGTCCTTGTTGTCCTAAGAGAAGCCACGGGTACGCATAGGAGTACTCCTGAAGTACGTTAAATTGGTTGGCACGATACGGTCCTTTTCTATATTTGACTTAGGTAAGACCCTTTTGTTATAACGGTGTTTGTTTTCATATTAGTCATTTCAGCAAAGTAGTTAGGGTAATTTTAAGGCACAGAAAATAGAAGTTTACTTGAATCCCATCTTTGTATTTTAAATATAAACCCCCCATATTTTTGAGAGCCCCCATTCAGTGAGTAAATCAGCATAGGACCCTTCGGGGGAGGTAACGACGACCCGGTACCCATTTAAAGAATAGAGATTTTAAAGTGTAAATTAACGCCCAGTCAAATATAGTAATTTTACAATAAATAGTTCTTAACTAGCTACCTTTTTTTCGTGACACTATAATCAGATGCAAAGCAAAAGTATAAGTATACTTATATTTTAGTTCTAAGGAAAACTTCAATAAATGTTGAAACGTTGGCAATTTTTTATGTCCTACAACCGGTATTTAGATCTTATATTTGTAATACTTCATCGTCACATTTTTTCAAGTAAAATTTCTCATATGAGGACGTGAGATTAAAATTTTTATCCGCCCCCTAAATTTGGCCGCCCAGGGTTTTTGCACCCCTTTGCCACTAGGTTTGATTTTGTGACTGATTGGACAACTGTGACAGTTAAGAACATTTTACAACTATGGAAATTGTATCAGCCATTACCTATCGATATGCCTCACGTGTCTTAAATACAGAGGACCAGTTTGAAATTGCAACGAATACAGACAAGTTCAGCATTTGACTTAGAGGTGCAACGCTTGCCACCTACGACTGATTAATTCCATTCAACTTTTTCAAATTTTACTCTTGTACAATTCGGTGACGCAATATTAACAGTGACATGCATGCACTTTGCTGCAGTGGGTGTAGGTTTTTTCGGTTTTCAACTACGTTGCCACATTTCGAGGTCGAACAACAACTTTCTTTCGCTGCCGATTAGAGATGACGATAATAAACATTTATTTCCCCAATAACAGAATGTATACGATTTTACACCTGGGAATGGACAGCAGTAAATCGGTTTGTAAAGTTAATATAGTCCGTAAGAACTCGACTGCCACTTGGCAGCATGGTCCTCTCTATCACCTTAATAGACACAGACTGCATCCCACAATCATGGGCCCGGCTGGCTTTTCTTAGAGCCCATAGCTCCTGCCAAATGGTCTGTAGCACGTGGCATTATTACCTAAACATTGTTTTATTTTTCGAAAAATTGTTTATTAATAACTCTCACCACATCCGTAATTTTCTGGACATTACAGACTTATGCACAAAACAAGAACTATTTTTGTGTCATTAATCTTGCATATGGTATCTCGAGAATCTAAGGTCGAGCCATCCTGGTCGATATCATTTTATGTGGTATAGACTGCTTGGTCTATTTAATTTCAAAAATTACTCTTTATACCATTATTTATTTCTTAGAAGGCAATACTATTTGTTTTCACCATTTTTGACACCTAGTAGTCACCAGGAGTCTATCTTAATCACTCGAGGAAATGATTTTAAAGGGGAAGCATTAGAATTCCAGATGCAAATTTGGTAAAACGTAATATTAAACGTAATACTTTTATGAAACCACTATGTCTGAAAAAAAAACTTAAAGCGGTTTATCGATAGACCCCGAACAAAGAATATTTAAAAATATGATTGTGTCAAGTAACCGATGAAATAATTTGATACTGAATGTTCGAGTCCGAGAGAACAATGAGATTTTAAATTAAAATTGGACTGAAGATCGATGTCAAGTGTTCTATAGATGTTGCTTTTTGTTACCAGCAGCGTTGGGAGTAATCCTGAAGGTCAAAATTTCCATGTCGTAGTGGTAATAACATTTTTCCAGATACGAAAGGACACAAAAGAACTTTTAGTATTATGGTGTTTCTTTTTGGCTAATTTTTTTTTTGTACAAACTCTCAACTGATAAACAACCACCTGCATATCGGTAATTTTAACGACCGCTCAATTAAAGAAGTTTTGCCCGCAAAGCCAAAGAATCCAAATTAAACACAATTAGGACAATTTTATTGGCATGATTTGATCTTGTTAAAATATCAAAAGTAAACCACGGCCTATGGCAAAAAGTCGTACATGAACTGAAAGCTCTCAGCAACGTACGCAGACATTCTGCTCGGCATATCTGGGCGGCAATTATATATTTACCGCAATTACCTGGCTATGCAACTGGAGACGTACAATGGCTGCACTTTTCTTACTAAATTCCTGCTTTTTAGCCGTACCGCTGACCGCGACAGGCGAACCCATTATAAGGGAATTCTTCGAGTTTTTGGTTTGCAGGAACTTCAAAGAAAGAACCACGACACCAGGGCGTTTAGTCGAGATCCTCAGATTTACGGCCGATGTAACCGAAAGATTCTCTCGTCGTTCGCTAAAAACCGTATACGGATTTGTATAATACGTTCGATTTGCTGCGACCACCTAAAACCAAATTTGGGGGAAGCACGTATGGTATTTTTTTTTAATGTAATTATCACCTGCAGGTGAACGAAAATTGACAAAGAAGATACGTGCGTGCAGTTGAAAATAGCAATCACTCCGAGAACTAATCAGTAACACAAACAGTTTCCCTAGAAAGAATCGAGCAAATAAGCGTTTTCAATTATCAAGCGAAAGAGAAATCCGTTAGGCAACCTCCTTACCATTACCAACCGCATACCAGGAATATAAGTTGTTTGATATTTACAACCACTTTTAGAGAAGTTGGCTGTTATATCAATAATGGATGAACGACTTAAGAACTGCTTATTAATTAAATTGATATAGGTTTCTGTAACACTGGATGTAGATTTGCATTCAGCCAGCGAAGATGATGGTTTAGATATCATAATTTGGTATACTACGACATAAACAAGGACCCTGAAAACTCATGTTAAAATTCTTCGCTCGCAGAATCGCAAACAATACTATCAGACTTCTGATCAATCGGTTAAAAATCGGCAGATTATACCAAAATGCGCCCAAACAACCATAAACATGAAAACACTCTGTATTTCGTGTAGAGGAGATCGTACGTCTGTCCAAAAGAGTGAACTTCGTCCATATTTGATTTTGATCTTACGCAGAGATATGCGTATTGGCTGAAACCGAGTCTTTTTTAGGCACTTTGAAAATAACTTCGAGCCTCTTTTTTTGGAGCTTTTATTACCGCCTGAGATGGTCTATTAGTGTCCACTTCGCGCGATTTATATACTAAGAATCGAATTTGCGAACTCTTAAGGCTTGAAAGCTTCAAATAGGACATTGTTTTTAGTAACCGAGTGGTGAAACTGTCATAACTCATTAATAAGACATTAAACTAAAGATTTCCATTGCAATAAATTGTGTGTAATGGCAACACGAGTGTTTTTCTCATGTAAACTAGAATTAACAAGTTGGTCAGCAGAAATCTTGAGTGGATTTGTTTATAGTGTGCTTTTGTCACACTCGTGGGTTATTATTATAATTTTTTTGCGCAAAATTCCGCAAAATTATGAAAAAAGGAGCTGATGATATCTAAGAGTAGCTGAAATGTCAAAACGTCGGAAAGATTTTATTTCATATTCACAAACCTAACAGTTTTTACACAATGGTGAAAAAACATCATAGGTAAGTACCATCAAAATTTAAACCATGTACCATCAATAGTACCTACCCTAAATATAACCTTTTCTATATACCTCCCATTTCAAAATACATGAGACCATGCCATTTTTACGGAAAAATCGTACCTGCACAGCCCTAAATATGATCTTTCTTGCATATCTCTAGAGGGCCTCTTCGCTTACTACAATAAGTCAACGTCGGCCGTTTTTTTTTTTTCAAGTTCATAAGAGGATTGAAAATAGTTTTTTCTACGACCATGTAAAAATAAACAACTTTCGTGATGCCTTGCCCTAGGCGAAAACGTAACTTTCGTCTCTAGTGAGAGAAAACCCCATAACGTTAACTTTCGTCTCTAATGACGAAGGTAAGTTTTTCTAATTTCGCCTGTATATCGCCAATTAAATGCGATTTAACTGGTCTAATCTTATAAAACACCATGGAAAACAGTGATATCATACAAAAACATGTATATTTTGCCTGCTCGGGCCTCAGAAAAGTGAATCAAACTATTGAAATTTGACCAAACTGAACTCATTGACAGTCGAGGTATCACGTTGACAATGACGTACCTTAATTTTTGAAAGAAATACTCTATAGAGATTGTTTTTAAAGTTAGCATAGTCGAAGAAAAAGTATAGTGTTTTTATCAGGATAGTGTACAAGACAGCATTATTATCAATACTAAATTAATACAAATCACATTGACAGCCAAATATGACACTCATGACATTTAACAGATGAACTCGGAATTCCAGAACCTATGCGATTTCGACTAATAACAGTTTCTGGTGGTGCTCTGATAGGAATACTCTCAAGCGCTCTGAGAGTATTCCTATCCTTTGTTTTTTCAATAAGAACGTAACGATGGCAATATACTCAGATTGGTCTATCTGGTGTCATGTAGTGTTCAAATAATTTTAGTGAATAAAAATCATTTATACATATACATGTATATGCTATCATGATAGTAGCGGTGACTTTCGACTTTACTTTTACTGCTTAGGACTTTTTTGCTACTTTTTTTGTCTCAGGATTACAAAGCTCACTTTAGGTGTGCGTATAGAGAAAACAAATGACATACTTTTAGTCCCCTTGAAAAAAAATGCTAATATTGCATAAGGGAAACCTAACATTCGATTTTCAACTCGATATGACCATCGGTTCATAAAACAGCTATATCTTAGCTACCGTCGCTATGATAGCTACATCAGCTATTTCACATTTTACACCTGAGTAGGTTAACCACCAATCAAATTTGAAACATTTGTCACAAACTGTTATCTAAATTTTAAGGCTGTAAAATTGTGCTAACTCACCTTATGTGGGGTAACCCTGATTTTCGCCCTATTATATCAGAGTTCCATTACATGCCTTGCTAAGCGATTCCCAATATTTTCAGGCTTTGGGCCTGTTGAGTTCCATTTTATGGTGCCTGAGCTTATTTATCGGAGTAATCGGAATTAAGATTTAAGAAGGAAGTGGGATGTGGACAGTCCGGCACTAACGAAGTCGTGTTGATATAGGACCAGATAATATCGTCCTATAGGAAATTCTAAATTCAGAAAGCCTATTTTTTTGGGAGTCATTTTTACCGTTTACCTAGATATACTTTTTTATTTCCCTGGGTGTGGAGGATCTGGAAATGAGGGTATTGCGATGGCCAATTGGTTGGGAATATATATTTCTATAGTTTCTACAGCTTTTCTGCTTTTTTGATTGAGTTTCGCTGAATTTCTATGTTATTGTTCGGTGTTTACTTGTTGGAAAACTTTGGGGTTAAAATCGATATCGATCTGTTGATATCTCAATGCGTACGTTCCGCCGACGGCAGCAGTTCGGAAGTTCAGTCAGCGAACCCTGAAATTGGCCAATCAGGTGCCGATTTTCAGCATTCGCTGACTAAACTTCTAAACTGCTGCCGTCGGCGGAACGTACCCAATTTTAATGTCAACGGCCGCCATAGACCAAGGAAGTAACGAGGGCGAGTGCGTAATTTTGCTCGCGTATTACGTTATGACGTTTCCCCAGTCCTTATTGTGATTAATAATAAAGGTTCACTAATCTGGTTTTGCTTTCCTTGAGGTTGGACCGGCTTGTTAGCATCGATTATTCAATCTATCTTGCTGTTCTGTATTATGTTCTCAGCAAGGTACGTACAGTTGTTTATTTTCATCTTTGCTCCATGACCTCATCAAGTTCGACTACTCAATTATTGATGTATTGTGGTGATGTTGGTATTATTAAGAAAGTTCTTTTGAAGGTCATCTGTGAGGTACAAAAAAAAGAGGGCACAACAATGGCACAACCAATTGAGTTTTTGGATCTGATTTTTAATTTTTAGTGCGTGAATCAGAATTGCGTGGTGCTGGCCAAGGACTGCAAGCTGCAAGCTGCAAGTGTCCTAATGATCTTCAGTTAGTGGATTTCATGCAAAGACTCTTCGGAGGATCGACGATCAGGACATTTGTCGAATAGGTACCCGCTTTTTGGACTTTTCGCGTCCTCGTATGGAGGATGATTGCAGATTTTCGTTGCGGTCCTTAACCTCAATTGGATAAATCCAGTCCACGCCGGTCATATTTACTCATATGACAACTGATGATATACCGCTTCCTCTAGAACGTCCAGAACGGCACCCTACTGGCCGAGTTTCCCTCCAGAGACAACATCATCGCTTGGAGTAGATATGCTATCAGATTGAGAGCTTTCTAGTTTCATTTTCATTTCGAATCTTGGTACACGTCGATGGTAGCAGGTGTAATGACTCCGTGCTAATTGAGATGTCTGTCGTTAAATTGAGAGTTAAAATTAGTTACTATTTGATTGGATGCACGATCTCAGCTTAAATAAACCTCAAAGTGGCAGTTTGAATTTTAAAATTGAAAAATTGGTCAAAATTTCAAATTCAAAGCTAGAATGTTGATTTTTTTCCAGATCGAGGAACCATAGGTGTGCTGCCTTTCTGAATTATTTCAGATTTTTTTCTGCAAAAATATGGCATCTACAGGATGAAATGTGAGAAAAGTATACCCAAATTAGCAAAATATGGCACATAAAAACTTTTTTTATCAAACGGACTAAAAGTACGTCATTTGTTCCCTCCATACGCACACCTAAAGTGGGCTTTCTAATCCTGAGACCAAAAAAAGTAGCAAAAAAGTCCTAGGCAGTAAAAGTAAAGTCAAATGTCACCGCTATTGTCATGGTGGCGCATATATAAACCATCTTATTGCCATCTCTACATTCTTGTTGAAAAAACAAAGGATAGGAATACTCTCAGAGCGCTCGAGAGCACCACCCGAAACTGTTTTTAGTCGAAATCGCATAGGTTCTCGAATTCTGTTAAATGTCGTTAGTTGTCATCATATTTATCTGTCAATGTCATTTTTATTATTTTAATATTAATAATAATACTATAAATTGTTAGTTTACCATAATTTACCTCAACCACCTAAACCATTGGTTATGATTTAATACCATTAAAACCATTGAACATTGAACACCACCGTTCTAACACATTCTATTTATTTTACAAATAATATACACCACTAATTGGGTAAGTACCTAGACCCGCTTAAAGAGGATGAGAGAAAATTGAAACACTGAATCACTCTGAAATAGACTTCCTGCATGCTTGAAAAAAAAATAGTATATGTTACGCGGAGTAAAAGGTCTTTTTGTGCTGAGCCCAGAGATTGAGGGCCGAAGCGAAGCTGAGGCCTGCAACTGGGCGAACCCACTTTTACTCCTAGTGACATAATCTACTATTGTAGCTCGCCCGCTACAGGAGCTAGACCCAAAACTAACAGAGGGTGGCCCTGCTCAGCCACCCCCCCCCCCTCCACCATACGACCGTCCTCAAATCGGCCATATTTTCAGAAAGCCTGTTCACTTCTTTCGAAACCTAAAAAATACCAAATTCTTTTTTCTTATCTACCTATATACTCGACGCGGTGCATTCGGATATAAAAATTACTTTTTAAGCAAAACATTACCAAATTTCATTTAAATGAGAATTTAGAGAGAAATGGCGGTGCCTAACTGTATCTTCACTAACGTAACAAAACCAGCTCTCTAATGCCGCAAAGGCCGCACCGAGACAATAAGAATACCGAGGCAATCAGACAAAGAATTGCAGGAATCGAGGAGAGATTTTATCACGCAAGTCCAGAGCTTAAGGCCTATCTGAAAATTTATTACATAAAAATTACAATCCTGCGCCGATTTTAACGATGCCTCGGATTAGCCGCCTCGCTAAGTAAAGAGAAATCAGATTTTACGTCTCTAAAAGTGGTAACCGTAAAGTTCTGGAGTGCGAGTTTTAATTGGTTACCTACTCGAGGCGGGTTTACTGCCCTATACATAGAATTCGCTTCGACGATGCCTAAAAATTCCCTAAATATTAGGCGACGTTATTTAATAACGTAGGTACCTGCTTAAATTAATCTTAAAACGTTAAGATCATATCGGAGAGCTGACGTTGACACAGTTTCGAAATCCTTCATGTTTATGTGTAGGAAGCGAAATTAAAAACGGAAAGACGCCTACCGCACTATTCAGAATTTCTTAATGATTTTAATAGGACAACTCTACATGATCAATACGAAACGCAAGAATATTTTAATAAAATGTCAGTAGTTATGGTTTAGAATATGAAAATCGCTGCGTGATTGGTTATTGGTGGTACTGCTGCAAGTTCAACCGAGCTAAGTGATTAAATTTACTCTAAAAACGAATGATTTACGTATTGTCAGCGTTGATTTTTTACTTAGGGTGATGTAGGCTTGATTGTACAAGTCACCCTCAAACTCGGGTTCAGCTAAACACGACTGGTACCTGAACTCGCCCATAAGAAAAGCATTGCTGTCAGCAAGTGTCACAAATGAAATTAATTTGACAGCAATGCGATTCTTATGGGCGGGTTCAAGTACCAGTCGAATTTAGCTGAACCCGACTTTGAGGGTGACTTGTATAATCTGGCCTTACTATCAGTAAAACTTCAGTTTGAAGTTAAAACAGCAGATATGACGTAGATTGCAATGTTATAACATATCTGGTATTTTAACTTGGAACTGAAGTTTTACTGATAGTTGTAAAAGTCACCCTTAGAGCTGTATCTAGTTGTATTCAATAACCTTATGAAGGGATGCAGTCAATATTGATTATTGTGCTAATCTGTACTGAACCCAATGTCACACGCGACTATCGACCTTTATCTGAAAACCGTTTGAAACTTTTATCATATCTCCTGTACTCAGAATTTTTATTTGTTTGACATACACATTTGATAAGGTTTTAAACATATCTGTATGATTTTATTGATTCAAAATCGAAGCTTCAAGGATAATTTTATGTTGATCTTGTACTATATAACTAAGTAGAAAGAAAGAACTTTTCCGGGTTCTTCAATGCTCTTCTGTGTTCGCTAATTCAACTACACCCAAAGTCACTTTGCAAGATGTATTTTTTAGGTTTTTGAGTAAACACTCCAAAGCAAACACACGGTTTGTGCACACGGTTCTACCTTTACCATATGGTGCTCTCATTGCGGCCATTAAAATAGGTATGGTCGTACGAACGCCAAAGACACTGAAGAATGTTTACCAATGGATTCTTAAAATTATTATGAAAACAGCTTGTTCAAATAGAAGCAGGGTTTAAACAACACAAATCATTTTCGAAAAATAATGAATCAGGTTGCATTGTGCGATACTAGTTTTCGGATAAAAACAAATATATAACATTTGTTATTGATTTTAAACAAGTTAGTCAGCAGAAATCTTGAGTTGGTTTGTTTATGGAGTACTCTAACACCTTTGTTTTTTTTTGTTTTTGTTGCGTTTGTCCACGCGCAAAAGTAGCCCATAGTTTATGAAATATCCAAACGTTTTTCTTATGTAGCTCAAACTAGACCTACAATAAATTTTTTTAACTCTAATGGTTTTTTAAAATGTAGTGCTTGCCACTTTTTTAGACACCCTAATCAGAATCAAGGCACTATTTATCATAAGGTGAATAAATCTTATCAAAACAAATATTTTGGTAAACAAACAAAAATCTAAAATTAAATGTTCGACCATTATTTCGAACGCTTTATAAAATCAATGCTCTATTTATCATAAAGCTGTATCAATTAATATAAATTAATGCCAAAATTCCATGTTTTGGGACACTATATTACATAAAGCAGTATTTTACATAATTTTTTTGGGACACCCTATTCAATCTAAAACTTGAATATATACCCTATTTATCATGGTACTACTAGAACCAACGAATAAACTCGATTACTCTTGATTTATATGAGAAAAGTCGATATTTCCATGTTAAAAATATGAGGCTCTCGAACCGGTCCAAAAAACTTTTTAACCGCTTATATCTGGTCTCGATGAAGATTTTTAAGAAACGCTAAGAAACTAGAAAAGTGAGGCTATATATTAATCTTATTTTTTTAATGTCCAGCTTTAACAACAACTGAGCAGGGGCGACCCAAAAATGAGGTACAAAAATTGCACTATTTTTTAATTACCTTATCTGATAGTCCTCGACGACGTGTTCATACAAGGTATTAACATGCATATTGAAAAACCTTACCGTTTCCAAGATAAACAGCAAAATGTGAACATTTCAAAAATTTCAAGGAGTTTTCGGCCGAAATCCATTATCATAGATTTTGTTAAGAATAGTCTCATGTGATAGAGGGGATACAAATCTGTAAGAATACCCTAAAGATGGCGTACAGTAAGCAAAAAGTCGAAACGTCGGATATATTTAATTTCAGGAACCTTTAGCAACAACCACTAAGTTGTAGCAAAAAAGTATCAATAAATTGAAAACATTTCCAATATGGAAATTTTGGTACTCGCGGCGAAGTTCCGACCATTTGCAATCTCTAGAGCATCCCGTAAGGTAACCACATACCAAATTTCAAGAGTTGCTAACTCTAACCGTTCTAGTGATATCGACCTAAAACCAATTTTTTCAGACGGCCATCTTGGATTTTTAAAAATGCTATTTTCAGCTAATATTACATAAGGGAAAGTACCACTCGATTTTCAACTCAATATCACCATCGGTTCATAACCTAGCTACCGTCAGTCAACTACATGTCAGTTATTTTACCAATCATGGTACCCCATGGACACTCAGCATTCAAACCTGAACCATGTGCCCTAAACAGTTTTACATTTCAAATCAAGCTAAGTCAGCTATTTCACAATTGATGGTACCCCTGCAGATACCTACCATCCAAATTTGAACCATGCACCAGTAATAGTACTCTAAATATTACCTTTTCCATATTCCCCCCATTTAAAATGTGTTTCTTATCGTGGCTGCGTATATATCGTCGCAGTTTGTACGTATTCAGCCTGTGACATGCGAATTTATCGTCGCGGACCGACTGGAATTTACGAAATGGCGTCTCTCCTGACATGAAATTTTTAAATTGTCCAGTGGCATTATTCTATAGGAAAGAGTGAAAGTGAAAGTGAGAATTTTATGAAAACCTTGATTGGTCAAAAAATTCTGTTGACGAATTTTATTTGCCAGCAATTCTCACTTTCACTTTTACTCTTTTCTATAGAATAAGCGTCCAGGTTTTGTAAATCGAACACGAGGATTGGCCATTTTGCCGACAGACTTCCTAGTTTATATTTTCACCTGCCATACTGTTTTCCACGCTTTTCCGCCTATGTTCCTTCGTATCGGTCTTTAAAGTTAACATTTATGTTGAGCTGTCAGATGAAAAGAAAAAGCGACAGTTGCGCCTCTGGCGGCCAGAACGGAAAATCGATGAATTACGAAAAATCAATAAAATGACGTCTCGCCCGACGTTACATTTTAAAATTGTCCAGGCTTTGTAAATCGAGCACGAGAATCGGTCATTTTGCCAACAGTCTTCTTAGAAATGTTCAAACTTGCCATACTTTTTCCCTCGCTTTTCGGCCGACTTTTCTTAGTCGCCCTTAAAGTTAATGTTTATGTTGAGCTGTCAGATGAAAAGGAAAAACGACCGTGGCGCTGCCGGGGGGCGAAGGTTCCAGGACGGCAAATCGAGGAGCCACGAAAAATTGCCAAAAAGTGCCCAAATGTTCGAACATTTGTAGGGTTTGCTTCGAAACTCAATTAAGGCCATTTCGCCATGTCTCAGCAAAAACGTGATTACTAGATGATACTACTACATTTTATAGAAATAAGGGGACACCAATTTGAAAATTGACGAAATTCTCTTATCGATAGAAAATATAATACATTTTAAAATTGCTTAAACATGAGGCTCTGTATATATACCCATAAATTAAATTTCTTTCTAAACAATTCACTGAATATATAATATTCACAGGAGACACCTGTTTGCGAATTATAATTTTATTATTAGGTACTTGTCTATGTATCTTACCAAATAAGTACCTTCTGCGTGTGAAAATAAATTTTTCTCCTGTTTGTAAAATAGCAAAAGCGTCCTGATTATTATTTTCACTAAGATCTCTGAGTGCAGATTCTACCTCTAATCATGCCATAAAATCCCACAAGAACCGGGCCCATTTACCAGAGAGACAAATCATAAAAAGTTATTATCTCGTTGACAATCTGGCGAAATATCTTCTCAAGTAACGAGTGGCCAAGACAATCTGCGCCTCTCGAATTTTTATATCTCGAGGATTAGCATTTACGAAACTGTTGCATCCAGTCTTGCCCAGCAGGACCGTTAATAAATATTCTTCGTGCCTCTACCATGTGTTTAATAAGTATTTCGTTTTAAACGAGAAACAGCGTCAAAGATGACGATGATTTATGTTTGATTGTGTTCGATTGATTATAACGGCCAAGAAATAACGGTTTAACGAATTGAAAGTATCGAAGAACCCCCTTAAAATCATGTTATACAAATCAAAAAACTATTGGTAGAGTTGATTTTATTTAAAAAAAAATCGAACCATTTTAAGGGTGATTTATTTATTTATCTCTGTAAAGCGTTATCGGGTGGTAGCACTATAGACAGGTCGATACTATTCTCATCCTTACATTCCTATCGAGATAACAAAGGATGAGGATACTTTTAAAGCGCTCTGGAGCCCTCAGTGTTTACATGTCGCCCAGGACATTTGACTTTTGATATTTGACACAAAAGTGACAACTTAAGAAAATATCAAAAGAAAGTAATTCACGACATGCTTCCAAATAATAAATGAATTTCATAGGCGGCTATTCGATTCTAATGAACACATGGTATATGAACGTTTTTAGGAGAATATCTCTTTAAAGTCACGAAGATGTTTGGCGGACGATAAAGAGCGGCTTTCCACCCCCGTGGCCACTACTTTGTGGGTACCGCCAGTATCGAGATTCGTTGATCACGCGGGTCACGACAACCATGATGGTATCGAACAAAATGCTCGATTACTTCGGGAGAGCACAGTCAGCTCTCGCCATTATTTTGCACGAACTCGCCAAGATCGCAATCACTTCGTAAAGAAACTCTTGGTTTCGTCTTGTTACTGTGCTGAAATTGAAACCTTCAATGTTTGAAAATAAATGGGGGGTGTTCATTTGAAAACGTCATCTAGTTGACTGTGAAATGCGAAAAGGAAAGGAGAAAAGATCATTTATTTTGATTATATCATCCTTTTCTGTCAAAAATTCACCTTCTAGGTGACTTTTTTTTAATGAATACGGGGTACATAAAGGGTGTTCTCTGTATGTTCACGTTCAGAATATGCAGTTACTCTATGACCCATTCATTTCGGATTAACCTGAGTATTTTATTTTAATTGTTATACAGAGTTATACAGAGATATCTAGCTTTTAAACTATTGAACCTATGGAACTTACGGTGGGAGATGATGAAAGAGAACAGAACATCAAAGAGAACAAGAAACAGATCCTTTTTCTCTAATCGTTCTAAAGTTACAGGCGGTCAAAAAATTAGGAAAGAAGAGAGAATACTCCCCCCCCCCCCCTTTTTGGTCAATTTCTATCAACCCATTTGCTTACTACTTTCGGGGTCTACTCGGTCTACACCACATCGTACAGTTTTGGTTTTTAAAATTCACAGAAATATATTTTGTTGGGTCAGACCCTTTTTTACCATCACATTTTTTTTATCGTACGCCACTGATAATGAATTTCCTAAGATGAATATGCTTCCTTTCCATTATGGAAAAAAGTTTTCCACTGGCAAGAACAAGTATTTTTAACCATTTTTGTAAAAAACGACTGGTCTTATCAAAATCGACGGATTTTACTTTAGGACTCACTTTAGGAGAAGTCACTCACAAGGGACCTCTTCTAACAGATGTGACTAAATATCTAAAACAATAAATTAGATTTAAAAAAAATACTGGGAATTAACTGACCTGACGTTGGGGTTTTGTAGCTTTCAACAGAGGCGGCGTTTGTAGTTGTGTTACGATATGTGTTACTTCAATTTTTATGAATGCTGTACGTTAAATTGAATCTTATTTCCCAGAAAAAGAATTCTTAAATATTTACTTCTTGATGTCGTACATAGTATATACGAGCGACCATTCGATTTATCAATTTGCGCCTTAAATTCTACGTCACTGAACCAAAAGCATAGGAATAACGATAATAATACCACACGGGTCACTTGTCGTTTGTGGGAGCCCAAATGGTCCCCTCGCTGATGATGATGGTGCGATAAAAGTCGGTTCGGTTACCTGCAACAAAAAACAGTATGTTAACAGGCTGAAAACATAAAAAAAGGAATGCGTTGAATTTATAGAGAGGATTCCCGATTTATCATATACGAGAATACCCGTGGACAGACTTATTGATAACTTTAATGGGTAGCCGGTATTCGTACAATTTTTTGTTAATGGGATATACATATCTAAGTTATTAGGCTTTCAATGTAACTTTTTTGATGTGATGCTTTAAAATGTCTATATTGGTCGATATATTTGGGACAATACCACACTTCAAACATCAGAAAAACTATCAAAAAAACCTTCAGTTCTTTTAAAGTTCTGTATTATTATCAGTTTAATAAATATTTACTTGAAAAGTTTAAAAGGATAAAATCAACCACATCTGCAAGAGTCTGAACAAGACATCGTACTGTCTATTTACGAAGGGACGCAAATAAAAGTTATTTGTTAACATGGATCATATTTGGTTAGATTTAAAGCGATATCGTGAAGGCATTAGGGCTTATCTCGTTCAAGGATTTCAGCTGAAGCTCTGAGAAGCACAACGGTGTAAAAAGAGTAAAAATACCGATCTTAAAGTCTTTGGAATTTGAGTTAGATAAACAATATCAGTCGCACTTTTTTTCTAATAATCCAATATGATTTGGATTATTTGGAAAGAAACGTTCTTTTTTAGACTTGTAACTATGTCACATTGAAAGGGCAACTTTATTTGCCAATTTTTGTCACATTTGGTCAACATTTACCATTTTTTAGTTTCCCAGGCTGTTCATTTTTTTTTGTAGAACATTTATAACATTTTTGCTATTTTTTCGAATATAAGCATTTCAGTCGCAAGAATTTTTGTCAGTGGTTTTTTGCACGATTTTGAATTAAACGCGCTAACAAAATTGGTTGATCACTTTTGATTAATCATCTAAGTGATCATAAAAGATATATATATGTATATATATATATATATATATCCTTCCTAGGAAAAAAAAATATTTATCGTACGGTCGATAACGTCCAGTCTATTTATATATCTATATGTACAGTGAGGTTTTTTTTTTATCTCTGAACATACAAGCAATTTTCCCTATGTTCAATTTTAAAAAAATCATCTCAAAGCATTGGTGTCAGACGTTGATGTTTAGGTAAAGGTAAAATGTCAAAAAAGCCTCCAAATATATTTCGTTAATTATTTTAATTTAGACATCGCTTTTAAACATTAAATAACATTGATAAAAAGTTATACAGTCCTAGAAAAATAATTGGTTGATATGGTTGTCGGATTGGGACAAGGCAGCAAATTACAAAACTATCTCTCTGCCAAAGCAGAGAGGCACAGGCACAGAGATAGTTGTGTAATTTGCTGCTTTGTCCTAATCCGCCAATGATATCCACCAATTAAATAACTTTTTTATAACAAGAAAACATTTATTAAAAACACTAGAAAATTAAAAGTTTATAACAAATTCTCAAAATGTCCCCCTTCGCGTTCTAAACAATATGCAAGTCGATCTTGAAAGGCACGAACTGTGTTTCTTAAGCAATTTTGATTAAATTCGTTGCACGCTGTTCGGATACGTTGTTTTAAAACGTCCACATTCTCAATTTCAATATTGTTATAAATTTTCGACTTTGGATCGATTAGATAGCCCCATAAAAAGAAGTCGTTTGGGGAGAAGTCACGGGACCTTGGTGGCCATGAAATAGGCCCAAACCTTCCTATCCACCTGTCAGGAAATTCTTGATTGAGGAAATTTCTAACTTCGTTCGTGGAATGAGCAGGAGCGCCATCCATTTGAAAACACGTGTTTTCAATATTCAAATTTTCTATTTCTGGCATAATTTGGTCACGGAGCAGGTTTAAAAATTTAAGCGAATTTAAAGTCCCTTCAATAAATAATGGTCCTATAAGTGTATCTCCAATTATGCCTATCCACACGCTGACTCTTGCATTATATTGGGAGTGAGTTAAATTTTGTAAATGCTGATTTGTTTGAGACCACTATCTAAAAACAGTAGTTAATTAGGATATTAAAAAACAGAATTCAGGCGATTGCTATAAAAGTTCTTTACCTATAATTTTGGGAATTTACACAACCATTTAATGAAAAAGATGCTTCATCTGTAAATACAATTTTTCGCAAAATGTTACCATTCCTATGGAGTAAATTTAGGAATATTTCACAGAAATCTGTTCGTCTCTCTTTGTCGTCGTCATAGAGCACTTGATGATTACAGTATTTGTAGAATTTGAACTTGAATTCTTTTAGGGTCCTTCACACAGAAAATTTCGAAATTGGAAATAATCAGCCACTTGTTTTAAGGTGGATCCAGGATTTTCTTCCATAAAACATAAAATTTCCAGTTTTAATTCCTCTGTAAGAACATGCGGTTATTTGCTCCTCTTCCGATGAGAGTTAACTACATATCCTTCTGAATTAAACATTTTGACGATATTATGTATCGTTCCCATAGAAGGAATGGGACTGTCTGGATGACTAGTTGCAAATAAATCACGCACTCTCCTAAGGCTATTTTCTTTTTTGTAAAGATTAAACAATTCTATTTTTTCCTGTTTAGAATACATTATCTAAAGTCTATGAAAAATATTCAGCAAAAAGTTTACTAAAAGCAGCGTTATAAAAAATAAAGTTTGAAGTTTTCGAGCTGTTAAAGTTACCTATACAGATATCTGAACCTAGAAATTAAGATCTGACAGCAATGCATTGAGATGGTTTTTTTAAAATTGAACATAGGGGAAATAGCGTTATATGTTCAAAGTTAAAAAAATCTCACTGTATATATAATTACGTATAATTTTTCATTAATAAATTTGTGACATAAGTTGTCATAAAAGTTTATTAAGATTTAAGATTCACTTCACAACTTACTCTGTTCTACTTTTTAAAAGTTCCTAAATTTGTTTAACTATATTACTTTAGGAAACCAGTTTTCGCTTCCTCTTTATTTAGTACTTCCTAAGGAAACCGAAAATTAGGTTATTTACTTAATTATGTATGACTTTCCATAAGCAGGAAGGACGAATATTGCGTTATCAGAGAATTGAAAAGGAAGTTCTGAAACACGTTTTTTGGCATTTCCTCGAAGATACGGTAATGTTACCCAACTGAAGAGACCAAAGGAGAACAAGATACATATTTTGATGTTAAAAAAAAAGAGCAAAGAGTAAACGGAATCAGATGGTTTTATATACACGGATTGTGAAGAGTGGTTAATACATCTGTTTTTTTTTTAATCAACATCCATCCAAACCAATAAAACATTTTTGTTTCAAAAACAAGCTTTAACAACGCAATTTACCGCAGGGTCGTTCTTGGGTGCACGAGTAGAACCCATAGATAAGCGGCGATGAACCGTAAAGTATTAATCTTCGTGAAGCACGAGCTCCGCGTACGCTTTCTCTTCTCCGCTCTTCTTCTTCGAAACAGGATGATTAAAGAGATGATGGAAGGTTGGTTGCAGCACCGGAGTCGACCGTCCATGACCTTCCTGCTGCCATTTGCGCCATTCGCTTTGTGCTTCGGTCTACGTGTTGTGTATGCGGTATGCCTACGTTCGTATCAGCGCTGGTTAGTCCTTGCTGAACCGATTGCATATGCAATAATATCGTTGAAAATATGTTTGATTATGGCACAAAGTATAAACCATTCACTTATTTTCGACATCTCGTTACCTTTGAAAACTTTCTTTCACATGTTGGGAAGACACGATACAAATGTCAAAGTCACATTTCCAACGCCTACTTGATGTCACTAGTAAGTGAATGGTTTATATATACATACTGATTTTCTTGTTCTGAAATAACAAGACCATTTCAGTAATTTTGTTTTCGTCTTTAAACAATAGCTCAGCTCTTCATGAAAGATGGCTGTTTTTACCTGGGAGACGCCTTTAAGAGGCTGATTATACTATAAAAGCAAATAGCGATAACAAAGCCATTTGTCGAACGATGCTTGTAGACGTTCTTTTAGGGTTACTTAAGTGTTGAGATAACCGAAAGGCTGAATGCTGGTACGGACAAAACATTAACAAAATTGATTTAAAATTTGGCAGTCAAAAAACCAATAAATATGTTCCAAGTGGTTTTTCTATACTTCTTTAGAATAAATGTAATTCCTGCTTATAAGTAACAAGTGCCTTGCACATATACTTTGCGAAATTCCTAGAAATAAACAACATAACATATTGCTAAGTACCGTGCTAGCCTTGGTAGAACATCGCTCGGTCGTTACGTGTAAAAAGTAATTTTGTACGGTACCCGGTACGTACCTACAAAGTTTTTTTAGCGTAATATTTTTCAAAAAGTATAGTTCACTCACAAACTATAAGCCATAAAGCATCAAGCATTGACATGTCAATCATTGTCAATTTACTTATAACAAAACTCTGAAAAAGTCTCTGAATTGAAACATTGGGTGTTTGTGTGTGAGCCTATAATTTAATCAGTGATTCACAATATTTAAAATTATTCAGCAATTTTGTAATGAGCGACAAGTGAAAGGATAAAAAACCGCTATTCCTACACTATTATTATCGCAATGTTTCCTTGCTTGCAGCTTCCATAAATAGAAACATTCAGAAATTTCTCCCTTATTTGTATATTTGTATCCCTATACTTATCTTACTTCTTCGCTCAGAAAAGTAACAAAAACCGTTTAGTAAATAGTTTTAATTTTTTTAATAAAATTGTATTTTGACTTCGAATTTATGCCGCCCTTCTTAGGTGCCGCCTGATGCGGCCGCCTCTCTGCATCATAGCACGCCTCTCTACACCGCATAGCCCTGGTATTACAGCCAATAGATAGGCATCTATAACGTTCTTACTAACCAACAAAACTAATTAACTTGCACAGTTAAAAGTCTATTAAAATTACCTTTTCAAATATCTTGGAAAGTCTCGAAAAAATTCGATAAAATCGTTAAGTTCGAAAGTTAGAAGAATTATTTTTATTTTTTCTAGTCTTAATTTAAAAAGACAATTAAAAAAAATTGACACCATCATAGACACTTTTTTTCTGTTCAACGTGGCAATTACAAATTTAAAATTCGACGTTTCGTTTTCAAGCAACCTACATCAACTTCATTTTTTTTAAATACGTTTCTGGATTTTTTATATCGAATTTCATTATCTTCTTGCACTCTTACATTCGGCAATAAAATGATATTAATAATTCTATTAACTTTTAGGTTAGATTTTACTGATTTTGTGATGTGATTGTTAAAATTTTATTGATGCAATACAAGGCTTATTGCGGTGTAAACGCAGCCAACTTTAACTCCTTTATCGCCTCAATTTAGGCAACCTTTTATACAGGCGTGTATTATATTACTCACTTTGATGAGTGCGTTTGTTTAAGTGATAGTCTGTCTTGTAGTAAAGCTGGTGGAGATACAAAAATTGAGAAAACTAGTTTTCTGTGCTAATTCAGGTTTACTTTAGTTTTACATGAATAAAAAATATTTTGTTTAACCAAAAAAAGACAATATACGACTAAAAAAAGTCTGTAGTGTGCGGTGGTCAAAAAGACCATGACCTGACTTTATCAACAAATTTTATCACTTTACAAAATCAGCAGAATCTAACCCAAAAGTTAATGGAATTATTAATTGTCGCATATCACTGAATGCAAAATTGCAAGGAGTTTTCAATAAAAAATCAAATGTAAAAAAAAATCAGGAACCTATTTAGAAATATAAAGTTGGTGATGGTTGTAACGAAACGTCAAATTTTAAATTTGCAAATACCACGTTGAAGAACGCAAAAAGCGCCTGAGAAATTGACTACAAAAAAAAAAGACTACAAAAAATTTGAAAATGTTATTTTAATAGACTTCTAACTTTGCAACTATGCTCAAACTTAAGCTCTTTTCTTTTCTTCAAATAACTTTATGATCTCCATGGCTGAATTCTGAACACGGTAAGATATATACTATAAACTGTAAAATAAGTGATAAAAGAACGATTAAATGAACTTATTCTGTGCACTTGTGCAATGCTGTATCCTTATGCAGTGCCATTTAGTCCTCAAAGAATCGCAGACGTGGCCACTGCTGCTAGGGTGATTTCTGACATAAAATGGAATTCTTATACTCAACAGCCTAGTAGTTTGATACATTTTTATCATTTTGAGGGCTTTGAAATGCTAATGCTAAGAGGAGTATAACTCGCTCTTTGTTTTCGCTTGTTGCCAGCGAATTTGTGTACTTCTCTCGATGCTGGAGCTGTATGGTGTTTACGATGTTTAGTATTGTCAACATTGTCAACCAACATTTAGCCCCAGAAAAGGTTGCTTTAGTAGTTATGTAAGTATATAGTTTGCAAAAAAAAAATCCTATAACTAAAACCTAAAAGTAGAGTACAAAAAAATACTATTTGGAGCAAAGTAGTAAATTAACATGAAAAAGAGTAGAAATACTCCGAAAGGAGTAAGAGTGGCAACATTGCTAGCCGATACTTTCATGGTTATGGTAATTCGATTTCAGGAATACGTCATGCGCCATCTAGCGGACCAACTGCTAACATGTGGTAGTCAGACTGCTACGCTACCTTCAGTAAAGCAGCTAAACCCACGAGTAATCTTATGCTTGCTCACTCGTTCTCGGAGAGATGGCGCTATTCTGCGTAACCTTTTAGATCGATAGGACCTTATCAAATTTAAAAGGAAGTCACTGCATCAAGGTATGTCATACTGTCATACACAATAAATTATGTGTTTTTTACAACCCAACATTATCATGACCACATTACTCTAACAGTCTTGGACAAAACTTATTCATTTACAGTTTAAATGTTTAAAAAGTGGCGTTTATGGCAATCATCACATCATACCACGCATCGTTATTTACCAGATGATCTTGGAACTTGGAACACGTTTATAATCAAATATAAAAAATACAATGATACAAGCCACCATAAGGCAAATGGCGCCATCTATGTCGCATTTTATAACACAGTTAAGAGGACCACGATGCGCGGTTTTTCAAGCGCTCTTTAATATTAGTTTAGACATGGTACTATTAGATGGCGCTGCAAGCCACCATACACGGTCATATTATTATGTGTTTGCAAATATTAAGAAGATATTTGAATGTGTGCATGGAGTTACTCGCAAACAAGTTTTACCTAATGTTTACAGAAAACATTTAGTTCAAAGTAAAAGTTTTTAATTTTGTATACAATAATTTAGTGTTCTATTTATTCACGGTAAGTTTCTAAAATTGATAACTCCCTGTGATTTTATTTGTGAAGTTATTGTTATAATAAATATTTGTGCCATCAGAAAAATACAAATAGTAATTACACACATTTTTGAAACATACATTATAATAGATCAATTTATATATGCGTCAGTGTTACTGTGGATACTTAATGAGTTTCAAGAATATCTAGATCCTACCCAGATTTGTGAGTTTCATTACTGTTTTTTGCAATTTATTGGCCTTGAAAGAGTATAAACTTTTAGATCGAAGTGTGAAGTAAACAAATAACTGTAATAAACAGTCGCTTTTCTAGTCAAGTTATTATATTATTATATATGCAAAATGTTAAGGACAAATACGGCAATATATCTATGTACGTATTTTGCATAAAGAACTTGTTTGTTCGCAATACTAAGAAAATCACGTCCAAGTATAAAACAATTCTACTAGGTATAGCCGGTAGGGTTTAGCATCTGAAATCCTCGACAGCTTACGGGTGTGTTTGGTATTGGAATAAAAACAAATTTAGACATAATATTATGATAATATATATGAGATTATTGAAGGCATAGGTATTTTAAATTTAACGCAAATGGGTTCATGATGCATAATTTCGAAATTTTTTTCGTATGTATATTGTCAACATGTGCTGAAAAGAGATAAATATAGAACAAATTAAAGTTTTCAAAGGTAACGAGAGAGCAAAAATAAATGAACGAGTTACCTATATATATTGTGTGATTTTTTTATATAGCTTAACCATTTGCTATAAAAATCTATATTACCTTATAAAAATGTGATAGGTACACATGTATTTTATGTAAGATACGTTATCTACTGTAAAGACAATGGCTGGCAACGCAGTGAGAAAGTGTATATAAATTCATGGTTGACGGCACCAATTGAAGGTTCGTTCAAGAAATTCCTTTAAGTATCCTTGTGTGTGATTGCGCTAATGATCTAGTGTCTAGTTAAAACATTTTGCAGTTCTACAATATAACATAGTTTATTATTAAATTATTGAGTTTGTCAATAAGATAGTCAATTAGACATTTCTTTTGTCATTTTTCTTCATCGCTTCTTGTAAACAAAAGTATATATTAGAAACTACTCTAACAAACTTTAGCAGTATGTGCTTGTATTATTTCAAGATAAAAAGTTTTAATTAACCAATGTCCTTGGCAGCATTTTTAAGAAGATACAGGGTGTTTAATTTATTGATTTCTTTGAAACCGCTTGACATATTTTATTGACATTTTATAGGTGTCAAAAGTACATAAGGAGTGTTCATTTAAAAACGTTTTTTCACAGACCATCTAATGGTCTGTGAAATGTCAAAAGATGAGGGAACAAAACTCCATTTAGGTGAATGTATTTGTCTAATCATGCAAGAGTCAAGCGAACATAAATAATAATCACCTACCACCAGGTAAAGGATAAATAAATGACAAACTACAAAGGAAACGAGTTATTGCGTATATATATTTATGTATTTTAAGTACGAACTTAATTATTGATTATTTTCAATAAATTGTAAGCCTTGAGAAAAGTGAAACCTTGCTTGATAGATAGTTACTTTAATGGTATATAATTCGAATACCGAGACAGTCTTATAAACAATAAATCCAATTCCTTGTATCTCCGAAAAAGCTGTGGTTACGAGGTCAGCCAAATTAAAAAAAAAAAACTCATTTTAGAGCTTTTTTCGAAAACCTATTTTTCTTTTATCAGTATCTCCCTGTAAAGAAAATTAAAACTGCTGTAGGTACGTTATAACATGAAAATTGTATCTGAAACATATTGGCGAGCAGTTTAGTATGAATTCAAACTAAAGCCAGACATACAGTGCAAAGTCCTAAAAAATATGATGAAATGAGGCTAATTGGTTTCCTTTAAGCCAGCCTCAAATGCAACATTGGCAAGCGGGACTATAGGATTTAGGCTGTTGGTTTCTAATTAATTTCGTCATGGTTTTCGGGTTACTGAACTATGGTTTATGTCGAATACCCAAGTGCAATAAAATTTAAAAGAAAAGTCCGTCAAAAAGAATTTCAGACAAAAATTGCAGGAATGTGCATTTTGTTAACATTGATTTTTAAAAGTAGTTGAGCAAAACACGAATTAGTTTTTAACTTTATTATGTTATTTATTCAATGTTTATCAAAACTTGGAACAAACATTGTAGTTTTTTGTTGAACAGATTAAATTAATTAATTAAAGATTTCAATTTAGTAGTTAAGTTTGTCGATATGGTACTGGTCTCCATTTCAAGCTTTATATGCCCGGTAACTTGTCAAGTATTTAATAATTAGTCTTTTGAAATTGAAAAATGTATGATCTAACTAAAATCTTCTCGGCAGCATCATTATGCACATCTCTTCAAAAATTCGCTTAACCTGAAGCATTAATAATGGCAATGGCGGACATCAGGAGCAACTGGGCCGGTTGCGAGGCCGTGAATGAATTTACAGCAAATGGCGTTAGTCTCACCTGACATTTACTCGGCTTGCGGTTTATTGACCTTTTTACCGTAAAATTACGTATTACAAGGCCATTCCGCGAAGAACACTAGAGTCAAGTGAGGTAATTAGCTAGATTTTTAAGCTAATTGTGACAAACTAGTCAGGACCCCTTCGGATCTTTTTCGCTGTGGACCTACGTAGACTAAGCACCTCCCAATCAGAATTTTATAACCATTGGCTAAATTGGTCACTATACCGGTGTCACATTTTGATAATTTTTAGATTGTATAGTTTATCATTTAATTGTTTTCAATGGAAGATCTTTAGTTGTAATTACGTTCATATATCAAAAACAACCATTTGTATTAATTTCAAAATGAAAGAAAATGATAGTGCTTGTCGTTCCAATTCCATGCAAAGTTTGAATCTTGTGTTTGTTCAATTGGTTTTTTATAGTTAAATCATACTATTAAGGCTAATTTTTACGACGAAAGTTTAAATTTAATGTAAAACTAAACCATACATTTTAACAAGCACAAAATTCATTATACATCAAATTCGGAGGATAAATTTGAGTTGTCAGGTAAGTTTAAACTCAAGTTGTAAAGGTTTGAAGGTAGTAAACTATGAGAAATTGAACCGTTTTCTAATATGTTTATAAACTTAATTTGGGTTTTTCATGCAAAAAATATTTTATATATTTTACCTAAATTAGTGATAAATTTGAAGATAGTCAGTATAGTATATAAAAAATACATTTAACGTTTTATGTTGTAGTCCGTGCAAAGCCTAAAGCGGCCATTGCTCCTTAAATCAATTAAACCTGAAAGTTGGGGTCAATTATATGTGTTATCTATTTCGGCCCCTATACTATTACAAATTTTAACTTCAATTTTAAAAAATAATTTTGTAACAGGTGGTTAATTGATTTTAATACATTTTGTGACGAACAATAAAAAGAGTTTATGGACCATTCAAATACGCTCTTGCCAACTAATAAACTATACAGGGCATAAGAAATCGAACTGTGCGAGAAGTGCAACGCCAAGTTCACTGAACCAAACCTTTAATTAAAATCTATATAAAATGCATTAAGTCCATCGCTATGATAACATAAATCGAATACCTACATGTTCGCTCTCTCTCTCTCTCTCTCTGCTCTGCTAGTATTAAAAGGACGCTTTGATGGAATTTCTTGTGGTTAACCACAGAATTGACTGCGAGCGTAGTAAAGCACTCCGACCAAAGGCATTTTTCTGCTGAAAACAGAAAAGCGAGAGACGCAACAAATGGAATATAAGATACTGGTCTATGCCTCTAAGCATAACAAAAATGCCATAACTTATGTTAATATAATTTCTTAATTCTTTTCCCCGTATTCTATGCTCTAAAATAAAAATATATATATTGTTGCGAACTCGGGGTTCAATAATTCCAGTGTAACGATTTAACACGAAAACACTATTTCTTTATTCCACAAATACACTCGACTACTAAATAACTCACTACTTAACACTTTATAGCCTTCTATTATCGCTTCGTAACTTTAGCTTACTTATAGCTCGCTTAAAATACCGCCGTTCTATGCGCCTTTATATACAATCCTAAAATTACAGAAAAACCTAGAAAGTTCTTTATAAGAATTCTGGAATAATCTCACATAAAAAAAACGGTTGTAAACAACTGCCTTCTAGATTAAACCAGCCGAGCAATAAATCACTCGTGTCAGCCGTGACGCAGCGCGGATAGGTCGCGAAGCTCCACCAACCAACACGCTCCCATGCGTTGCCCCGCCTCCCATGCGGCGTTGCTGCGAATCGTAACAATATATATATAAACATATATCGTAAAATGCTTTGTGTAAAAAAAGGGTATTCTTGTTGAAAGTCGCAATATTACTTGTCAAAAATGAATCTTATTGAGAAGAGTAACATCATTTTAATTAATATGTCCTTTGCTTATGTATGCGTAAATGAGATATACAAGTTGTTTTCGAAAATAGTACCATAAATGTTATCACTTATTGTAGGCTTCAAAACAAGGCAAAAACATTACATGAACGTCAAAGTGAAAAATGCTTTGTTTTTCCCTTTGACGCAGAGTATTCCTTGAAGCATATCCCTTAAAAGGTCCTTTTTTTTTCGAAAAATATTGCAGATATTGACTTTCAAAAAAAAAAACCTTTTTTATGCAGCAATTTTCCGAGTTGCCATTTATTTCAGTAAATTGTCAATATGTAGACATACTACAAAACAGTTTAGGTATTTACAGTTACACTACTCCCTCGTATCACCTACCTCTGGACCAATATGTCCATATCATTGACAATGGAGTAAATAAATAGACGCCGCGAGTTAATCATAAATTGGTATTTGTTTACTTGGCATGATATACAAACCGCATACTTGGAGGCCTGCGGGTTGCTCGGGTAGAGGAGAAGCAGAAATGCTAAAAACAATATGGCGAAATTTGAATCTCCAAGGACACATCTCCAGATGACATCAGCACACATAAGCGTATTATTTTTCAAGGAAACAAGTATACGGTTTTTACGCAGCATTTTTTTGCAGACCAAAACACTCAAATATGTTTATAATTAAATGATTTTTGATACATACCTACTATTCCCATTTATTGAGTTTTTTCACCTACAAACGACGCTAATGGCTAACGTCTAAGAGCCAAGTAACAACATAACCACAAAACACAAATGAACTTACCGGTGAAAACATAATTTCCTAGATTTATTTTTATAATCTCAAGTTCTACACACAAAACATTGTCTCACGATGGCTAACAAACAAATTAAAACACAGAAACGATTGCTAAAAGCGAAAAAGTCGGGAAAACTCTTAAAACCAGAAAAAAAATCCATGAAATAATTGTCATAAACTGACATAAACCACGTGTCACAGGATTCTGCAATGTTGCCGATTGTGATCAGTTGGCCATTTTACACGTATTTTCTTTTATCGTCATAAGTGTTCTATTAATCACCATTCAAAAATTATTTGGACAGGATAGATATTATGGAGGACAGCAATAGATATTATAGTAATCTCGTGGTGTAAAGATTCGCAAGATATCATCCAAAAAACGGATGTGCCAATTTACTAGCAAAGTAATCCTGGCAACACTGTGTGGAGGGTTTGTTTATCACGCCAATGTTGAAAAATGTAAATAAAGACCTCTACCTTGATAAATCCTCTATGGTCCATCTCTACTTAATTTGTAAAAAGGGCATAAAAATATATGGGAACATACCAAATTTCATTAATTTATTTCGACACTTTTTGGAAATATTAATTAAAAACCATCCTCATGATTTCCTTGGTCTTCCTTCATTTTCATCATGGTAAACAAAGCAATTTGTCAAAGCAATAAAGTCTAGAATAAGTGGTTACATTTGAGGTTTTATTTTCAGAAACACCTTGTATATTATTATACTAATCGAGGTACTACTAGGCTAATGACAATATACCAATATTAATAGTCAGAATTTTCGTCGAAAATGGACTTTAGGCTTTGTGCCAAGCGCCAAGCTTCTCAATTCGCGCATTAGTGTTAACTGTAGACATTTTCCCACTCGATAACTAATGACTAATGCTAGTAAATTAAACATTTTAACCTGTAAATTGGCACCTGGTCTGCTGAAGTAGACAATCCTCCCACTCTGTCTTCTATTAGTTCACGTGCTTCTGCATTCATTAGTAATTACTGCCTCGATAACTAGCTACCCATCCTACAGTTTACTACAACGACTTTTCATATTACACTTATTATGTATCACCTCTCTAAACAAAAAGTTTCAAATCTTATGTTTGCAGGCCGTAAAAGCTCACCTTAAAAAAATGAACTGAGTTAGGCGTAACACGTAACTGCAAAAATCTTAGGCAAATCCATTTCTATTTAAGTATTTTATGCTATTTTACTAAGAAGGAAATGGTCTGCCATGAAACTCATACCATAACAACTCCAATAAAGGAAATGTCTTCATATCAGACCCCCATAATCTTTATGCGATGTCATTAGTGCTTACGAATACATCTTGCACAGTAGCAACGCCTAAAACCTTCGATAAAGCGTTTTATTACACGCCTGATAAAACAATGAGTAATCGCTAATCACTCGCCTTGCTGTTGGCTGAGCTAATAAGTAATGACATTTGCTGCTCAGTCGCCGTGTTAGGATAATATTCTATAAGTTATGTAATTAAGGTCTACCTGAAAATATAACAGAAGCAACTCAATGAGGTCTAGGTTTGACGATCATGCAGGCTTTGTTAGACAATCAAAAGGTTGGTTGCTGGTGTCTCTTAGTACTTTATACGATCTGATTTCATTCGAATTCCCGAGCATTCCTTTTAAATTGTTCTTAATGGCTGTAAATTAAAAAATATATCCAACATGCGTCGTTCAATAAACGAGTGTAAAGTAATATATTAGTCAGTTGTGGGTAATATTTCTAGTGCAATATTTTTTAACTTCGATGTTTCCCAAGCCCTCAAAAACACTGTTTCGTATAAAAACAAATAGCATTTTTTACAATATTAACAATGGTGCATTTATGTTGTGACTTAAAAAATCCCATACGGAGTTCCCACGCATATGTTTTTGAGCCATGCCAGACATCTGTTGAACATAGCGCGCCGTAGTAGTCTCTGGTTGATTTCTTATTCAAGTCTTATGTGCGTAAAAACAGGGTCGGCAAAGGGTTTTTAAATCACTTTAGAGATATATTTTATGGCTTCAGCCCAGTGCGTAAAATTAAGGAGAAACTTAATTTTACGCACTGAATTAAGTATTTGTTCTTGTAGAAGTTGCAAAACCTCAAATTTTGGCGAATATCATTATCATACGCTTTGTGTCAAAGTTTAGCAATTTTGGTCCCAATTTTAACGTGCATTTTTTACGGAATTTACAAATTTACATTTTTAGGCGCTTTAAGTCGTTTTTAACCGATTTTGGGTAAAAGTTATTATTTTTTTTTATTAAAATGACATTGCAAAGTTGGTGACTTTTTGTTGACCTTCACATTTATATACTAGAGTGTAGATAAATAGTTTATATTTTAAAGAACAATTTTGTTGAAATTTTGAAAACTTCTGACGTATTGAAAATTCTGAAAATCTAGCTAAAATACTACGTTTGGAGGAAACTAAACCGACAAACGAAGACATTATATTTCAGAGATATTTTCATGTCGATTTGAGGTAGATCGTCTAATCCAAAAATGTCTCCTAAGGGAGCTAGACCGCTTTGAAGATTCCCCTTTCAAATTGTTTTTTTTTTATAATTTCTTAGTTTTTATAGTTTCTTAGTTTTTTTTTTAATTTAAAAAACCAAACTCACATTTGACGCCTATGATATAATATTTTTTATGTCTTCTAATCGATTCAAATTATATTGTTTTTTCTTTGCATACAAAAATGCACAGTCTTTGCTAAATTTACTAGTAGTAAGTAATATATAAAGCACCAAATAAATCTAGTTTCAAGGCGGAGTCTTAATGGGTATAAAAATGCGCAACTTCTTCTTAATTTATCCGACTTTGTAGTCTTACCCTTTAGGGGACCCCAATGGCGAACATAGTAAAAGTGCCTCCCTGTGTAACATAATATAGTCATAAATGTCCAAAACACTAACGTAACTTCTCAATAATTATAATATTATGTGTATTTTAATCGTCACATCAAGTCGTCTGTTTCTTCTCAGTTTCATTTCCTGACGCTCTCTTAATGTATTGCAACATCTTTTTTACACACATCCCAGCCTCCGCTTCCTTATGATCGGTGTGGATAAAAAATTAACCCTCTGAAAACGGATTAAGGATGTTACAACCGGAACTACTGCACAAAAAGCTTCTCATTCCTCATGGCTTGTTAGAATAATTTTAATAAGCGTGTTTATTTTCGATTCAGTGCTGCACTGAAAAGAGGAGCAACCGTGCATCATCATGGCAATCAACACGTCTTAAATGCCGGACTTTATTAGTTCATTCGGCCTACGTGATTAGACGATGTGTCGCGGGATTAGTCAGTAGAAAATGTAATTAAAAGCATGTTTTACTTTTATTCACTGCCGTCATACAGAACACACCATGAAAAATATCATGAAATGGAACTTTTAATACGTTTAGGTTTTGTGCAAATCTATTCTTAGTTGTTTTTTTGGCAGCCATATTAGATTTTAACATTTTTTTTTGGAGGGCAATAAATCCATTTTTTCTAATTTTGACATATAAAGTGGCACTTTTCAATACTGATGACAGTGACATAACGTCCTACTTCTCGTAACTAGTTACGAAAAGTAAAATCTTTCGTAACTGGTGATGAAATAGCTATTTATGTAACCAGTTACGAAAAGTCCGATTTTGTGTAACGAATTAATGTTTTACGGGACGAGCGCAGCGAGTTCCCGCAATTTGAATGAGATACACAAAAAAAGCTTTTCGTCACGTGTTTCATACAAGATTTTTTCTAATTTTGACTACACATACCTACTTAGAGAGAGAGTTATTATTACTAAACTTCAATATTTACTTTTAAACCACTTTGTATCTACTTAATACCGTAAAACTATAGCAACGGTGTGCCACAACCGAAACCCGCAACTGGTGGTGAAACGAACTTTATCCACGACCATACTATAATAATCACATTATTCTTGTAAATTTTCAAAATTAATACTAACATTCACGGACATTCACTAGTGAATAATGAACATTATTCACAAGTGAATAATGAGTTGTCATGGAAACGAAACATGTCGTAGGCAACTGGCAACTCAAGAAGTAAACTGCCCTATACGTGAAATCAGTACTTACCCCTGGTTCATTCAAATAATTATCCTTCTATTAGGATGTATTGAGACAAATGTAGATTACAGTGTCTCTTTTTTACTAAAAAATGTACTTTTTACTAAAAAATACTTAAAATAGGCTCTAAAATTAAGTAATTTACCGTGCACCCTCGTAGCACTGAAATGGACATGCACGGGCGACTAGACTGTCATCTATATGACGCCTCAAATTCGGAATGACGTAACCCTATAGTCGTGACATTTTCCAGTTGTTTCAGTTTTTAGTTCTTAGTTTGTTAAAATCAAGTAGAAAATATGGATTCGGACACTGAAAATTCAATAAACGGCACTCCACCAGACATTAGCGAGTCCGCAAAAGTAGCATCGTTAAATTTACTTCCCGAAAAATCAAGAAATCTGTACATGAGCATTTACAAGACGTTCATGAATTGGAAGCATACAAGAATCATACATTATTTTTCGGAGTCCGTTCTTTTGGTATACTTCACGGAACTAGCCAAGAAGTATAAGCCAACTTCATTATGGAGCCAATATTCCATGTTGAAAAGTACCTTAACTTTAAATCATGAAGTTAGTATTGAAAATTACACAAAATTGCGCGCTTTTTTAAAACGCAAATCGGAAGGATTTTATCCTCCCACCAAAAAAGCAAAGATATTTTCGGCTGAAGACATAAACCGTTTCCTATCGAATGCAAGCGAGTTAAAATATCTCTCGACAAAGGTATGTACATTATCTACAAATTTACTTAATATCTACAAGATTTTATTATTTTGTAATGTTCATCGATAGGTGGCCCTTGTAATGGGAATAATGGGAGCCTGCCGAGGTGGTGAGCCCATGGCAACTATTCTATGTTGATAATGCAAATAGAAAGTAACACATGCTTTTGTTAACTTTGTTGTGTGATTTAGTGAGGTGTCAGTTTGTGCGAATACACCCTGTATCTTTATTTTATTATTGTTACGTAGTGACATTGTCAATAAAGGTTAATAATTGGTACATAATTTAAAAAAAAATCTATAAATTTGACTGGCTTTTAAAATTGTGAATTATCTTTTTTGCCCTTATAACGTACAATATTTGAGAAAACCCGGAATGTTCGTCGTGGATAAAGTACAGTATTCTAATCGCATTTAATGAGCATTATTCTCTCGGGCTACTTGTGCCACTCGCTTCGCTCGTGGGCTCAAACGTTACCCTCGAGAATAATGACTCTCATTAAATGCTTGTTGTATAATATACTATTTCATCACTAATTACGAAAGATTTTACTTTTCGTAACTAGTTACGAAAAGTAGGACGTTACGTCACTGTCATCAGTATTGAAAAGTGCCACTTTATATGTCAAAATTAGAAAAAGCGGTATTAACTAGATACAAAGTGGTTTAAAAGTAAATATTGAAGTTTAATAATAATAATTCTCTCTCTAAGTAGGTATTTGTAGTTAAAATTAGAAAAAATCTTGTATGAAACACGTGACGAAAAGCCTTTTTTGCGTATCTCATTCAAATTGCGGGAACTCGTTGCGCTCGTCCCGCAAACATTCATTCGTTACACAAAATCGGACTTTTCGTAACTGGTTCCATAAATAGCTATTAGCCATGTAAAACAACTCTACTAAACTTTTAATCAATTTTTTAAAACGAGAAACAAATTATTTATTACGAGTAGGTCATAGATTCCTCTTAGAAATATGAAGTTGCTATGGTAGATGATGTCAAATCCTTGTCTCATTTAAGCAAATTACTTTAGTCAGATTTCCAAAGCCTACTTGATGTCAATAAGAAGGGAATGGTGTATAAGTATATTTATCACTGACGATCGAATTACACGCAACAGTTTCTTGTCATTGGATCTAAAAGTCACTTGATCTTTTTCTCGCCTAATTGCGATTTTAAGTGATCGCAGCCATCTTGCATCAGAGCAAACAGGATGCACAAGAACTTGTTAATGAATAACCGCTACAATTTTTATTCCAAAGCAAGATCACTTTTTAGTTCTTGTCATTCCAGTTTGCGCTTTTTTATCTTTACCAAGTTTAATCTATCTTCAATTACCGAGGGATTGATGCCAGTTTAATTACGAAGGTTCATGATCGGGAAGTTTAATTTAGTGATGCAAAGGACGTGCTACCAAGAATCAGATTTTATATCTGTGTAACACTGTACAGGGTGGCCTAATTTGGGTGTTTTAAATGGGAAACTCTTAAACTAATAGGAATATTAAATATCAAAAAGTCGATGCCGAGGTAATTTCTCGAGCTGAATTCATTGCCGCAAATAGAAATCTGCTATCGTCTTTTGTTTTCTTGCAGATGAAAGCTCAATTTTCGCCATTTTCCAAAATACCTTATAATTTTTTTATTAGTCTAGCTTGGTAAAAATGGTTTTTACATTATTAAGGCACTTTTTTGAATAGATTCCAATGGTGATTTTTGAATTTTTCTTTTATATTTTTACATACAACCTATAAGTTCTTTCTACTTTGTTAGAAAGATAATTTTTTTCTAAAAACTCCTTTTTGTAGTAGTAGGCCATGACGCGATGACGTTCCGATGCCGATGTCGCGGCCATCTTGTTGGGCAGCTGTCACTGCCGATATTCCGCGGTTGGAGAATCTTAATAATCTCGTAACTAGCGTAGACCGTTCAATAACGTTCATTAAGTTTTACCCTTGTAAGGACGTAACGAAAAAATGTAATTTCAATCTTTCGAAAAATTCGTCATCTAATGGTATTTCCCCATATGCGGATATGGCGTATAGTGCGGACTCACAGTGTTGCCGCAGTGCACACTGCATTCCATCTTTTTTGATATATGCATCGTTCTACCCGGACCTATAAAAAATCATATGGCAAATGTCAAGGATTTCGATATAGTAACTGTCGTTTTTTCCACTATTTATCCAACTACATATATCACTTTAATGAGAATGCAGAAATTTGGCAACACTTAGGAAGAAACTTCAATTTCAACCAATCAGACCACAGCGCCAAATCCGCAATATACGCCATATCCGCACATGGAGACGTACCCCCATAGTATTACGAGTATATTCAAAATAATTATATTGCATCTGAGTTTTACTGGAATCGTTTTCCTGAGAGGACAACAATTTTCCCTTTCTGCAACAAGATAGCGGGTGCGCCATCTTGTTGCAGAAAATAGAATGAAATTTTTTCGTTACGTCCTTACAAGGGGAAAACTTAATGAACGTTATTGAATTGTCTACGCTAGTTACGAGATTACTAAATTTCTCCAACCGCGGAATATCGACAGTGACAGCTGCACAACAAGATGGCCGCGACATCAGCATCGAAGCGTCATCGCGTCATAGGCTACTACTCCAAAAAGAAGTTTTTATCAAAAAAGCATATAAGTTCAAAGCAAAACCTATCATGTTATACGTCATTTTAAAGAGAAAAAAATTCTCTTTCTGACAAAGTAGAAAGAAGTTATATGTTGTATTTAAAAAAATAGAGGTTTATGTAATAACTTAAAAAACAATAAGTTTATAAAAATTCAAAAATCACCATAGGAATCTATTCAAAAAAGAGCCTTAATAATGTAAAAACTAGACTAATAAAGAAATTATAACGTATTTTCGAAAATGGCGAAAATTGAGCTTTCATCAATTGCAAGAAAACAAAAGACGATAGCAGATTTCTGTTTCGGGCAATAAATTCAGCTCGAGAAATTACCTCGGCACGGACTTTTTGATTTTTAATAGTCCTATTAGTTTAGGAGCTTCCCATTTAAAACACCCAAATTAGGCCACCCTGTACATAACGTTTTAGCACACGCTTAGGTGTTAAGAAATAAACAAAATTTGCTTAGGTTTACTTTTTGTTTGTTATTTGTTGCAGAAAATTTGCAACATGTCACATGTAGGTCGACTGAACTTATTTAATGCAAAGTACTATACTTATATTGTGCTGATGTTGGTATTAAAACATTATTACCAAGTCGACAAGTTGTGAAATTAATGAAAACTTTATACGTTTTATTTAAACATATTTTCTTGTGATTTTCTAACCGGTATGTTAGACCACTCTAACGAATATTTGATTTTTATCCCAATTTTACTTAATTTTTTATTTTTGAAATGAAAGCAAAGAAAAGTGTTTTTGATTTCCCTATATATGCTGTTTCACATTTGAAAATAGATTCTCGTTTAGAGTTTTACAATCAACAATAAATATGTGCACGAAAAATGCAACAACTTGTTCATTCTAATTCTAAATTCCCTGATAGTTATGCCTTGTTGTTCACTCTATCATTAGTAACTTTTAGGTTTACTCGTCTTCTATATTGCAAGAAAACATCGTTAGTGTCAATCAAGCAGCAATTTAGTTCTATATCCGGCATTCCTGCTATGGCACACAGGTAATCGACTTGGCAAACACGCAAAAAGAAATCTGTACTGTTAGACAGACGTAAGAAAAAGTGTTCTTCGGAAGCTGAACGAGATTACTACCGAGAACACTGGGATGTATTCTTAATACATATCCTTTACATCTTTAATGGTCTAGAAGAGCGATACTAAAACAATTAGAAACGTTTGTAATAGTAATTTTAGTAGTCGGAGAGGAAGTCTGAATTTTTTGAGTTAGAATATTTATTCTCCCATCTATCTTCACGATCTGGGAACATGGACAGATGCCATCGGCATGGTACTTTTTAACACACCATCAACATCCCTTCGGGACCGGATATCCAGGCCCTTCAGCCGTCGCGTCGTCTAGGAAGCTCCGTTACGCGTGTTTCTGTTATGTTTTCTTTCAGTCGGGATTCATAATAATTATTTAAAATAGCTCCTCCATTCGTATTGACTTTATAGAGTTGAGACGAGATATTGTAATTTAAAAACGATTATTTAATCTACAAGCACAGGCATTTAGTGCTAGTTTTACAAAATGTAACCACGGTTGTTATAGGTATATAGAGATAATAAAATTCTGTTTTTACCTAAAAATTATGATTTGCCCTTATTTAGATAAAAAAAAGAACTATATACATATATATTGTGTATAAAACATAAACTACCTATAGTTTGTACACTATAACTTTACTTGTGCACTAGACCATAGAAATTTGACATTTTGCCCCCTATATATTATGACAGACATTGTCATATATTTTAGGTTATAATTATGACTTTGGAGGTTATGACTGCTGGTGTCAAGGCTGCCAGAATGGTTTAAAGCAATGAAACCCGCTGATTAGCAGTTTTTAATTTCATTTTAATAAATATGTATTTTAAAGAAAATTATTTTTTATTAAAGAAATAATACTAATTTATAACAGATTAGAAAAAATATTTAGTGATAACACTATTTTACAAGTACGTGTGAGCTATATTTACTGATTATTGTTTACACATTGAATATTATTATTTATGAGAGGGTAGTTACAGTGTATTATTGTTGCAATTTCCTAACATTTCCCTCTTTAGTTTCTCAAATTCTCATTCTCGTAGACTGTTCTAGAGTGTTTTAATACGATGTGTCGATTAGAAAACGTCATCTAGAAGCAAGGGCGTTTTTATCTATCGGCAAACCAAAAATTTTAAATTGACGAACACATATGGAAGCGAATTGCGAAAAATTTATCAAAAGAGCTAAAAGCAACTAACCTAAATGAACTAGATATAACTTATTCCAGCAATTATATAAAGGTGGGGCCTTTATGACTTTACGGGCCCGTCTTTCTCACTTAATGCAAAAGAATGATCTATGCATCTGAAATTGATCTCTTGAAATTGCTCTCTTTTAAACGCTGTCTTCTCCATAAGTCTTTCTCTATCCCACTCATTATTACTTAAAATCGGTTTCAAAAACTTTATCAATAGAGTTGAAGGCAACTGACCTGAACTAACCTAAATTAACTAGAAATTTGTTCTAATAATAAATATTATAATTAAGTGATTTTTTACGGATCCGATATTAACTAGAATTATTCAAGATGCAAGATTTCCTTTTACTTTTTTCTGTTTTTATTTTACTTTACTAATTTCATCTTAAATCATATTGTTGGCAATTCTGGTCATATCGTTTTCAAAAGAAACACCCGTAAAAAGGTCAACAACATATTTTATGTCCATATGGTCGTATATGTTCGGAGGCTGAACAAAGACCCAATATATGACGGTGCAGAACGGTCAAAGCAAGGTTGTCCATGCAAACCCCAATAAAGCTAATATTGAGATCTATTACATTAATGTTTTCGTTTGAGGCGAGAATTCCAGTTATAAGTAATTTTGACTATAGTAAAATTGACTTGCTTGTTTTCCTTCCTTTCCTTACTTGCAGATAGGAGAACGAGTTTTTGCAGAATGCCTTGATAAATAATTCTGAGTAAAGAAATAGGTTATGTATTTAATTCCCCGCGAGTTACCATTGTCAATTTGGACTTAATTTTAATTAAAACATAAATTAATGAAGTAGCAAGAAAGCCTCTGACGTCAATAACACGTCCATTCCATAGCACATTTCAAACTATTTTATTAAATATCATAAGACACTACAGAGGAACAGTATAACAATTTTAAGTGATCTGAAATGTGTATGATTAATTGATGAGTCATTTAATCCAAACTGGATAATTCGATAGTTCCGAACAAAATCGTCATTTTGAATATGCTGTCATTCATTTTGATACTTGACGCCAATGTAATTATTTTTAATATTCCCACACAGCATGCTTGTTACTTCCATGGTTCACAAGATGCAGACAATATACCCTCAAGTTTGTACTTGTCACTAAATAGGGGCCGTATTCAGTACCATCAGAATTCTGAAGAGATATAATAATGGAGATAAAACGACCAAGCCGCGATATCATCTTCAACACGTATTCAAAGAAATATGATCAAACTGCATAAAAAATGACATTGTTTCGGCACGTAGGATAGATAAATTGATATATCCTGGAGATCTTATGTTTTACGGTAAAAGACGTTCGTTAGAAACTAAAATTTACTATTTGCATTGTTCCATAAAAACTAAAAACGCGTTAGTCTTAAGAAAACGAAGGACAAGGATGGCCACAAAAATGGTATATATGCATCATAAGACAGGGCGATACTTCATGTACGCAATAAAATACAAACAGAATAGCCAACAACAAGTAACCATGAGACAAAATCAATTATTATACCTACGTATACTAAAATGTATTTTTGGTTAAAATCGACGTGAACGATAGTTGTCTCGTCTAAAATGCCATGTTGCCAGAGTGATTCTCTCCTTTGTTCAGTGTAAGCCAATTTACTTCCTGCGCAACGAAATGGAATTTAGGACTCTTTAAAATTTAAGGCGTGCTTAACGATACTGTGGTGCAAACGGCCTTTAAAGCATAGGCGCTACTAGCTAAAGAAACAAAGATGTTACTTTCAAAATGAAAACAATTTTAATTCCCAGAAAGTACGCAATCAAGCAATTCTTTATGTGCAAGATTTTATGGTATTAGTAACAAATGCTAGATTTTTCATCGACTTTTCAAGTACTTAATTAATAGCTAAAGTTAATTCACTACGACAATACCTAATGTAATCTAATAATAAAACATACTAGTCGATAAGCTTATAATAATCATATAATTGCAAATGCTATTAAACTTGCACAACAATCATTTAAACTAAGTAACCATCATTATAAAAAAATATTATCACATATTCTATTAAATCAACTTAATGTTAATTCTATGATGAATTTTAATCAGTTAGTTAATTTTTTGGGAAAATTCTTAAATTTTTTATAAATGATTGTATTTTTGTTAATCTCAAAGAGCGTGACAAAGAAACGTTATTTACCTATTCACTTATTTTTGGCATCTCGTTACTTACGCCTACTTGATGAGAATAATAAGTGAATGGATTATACTTATAAACAAAAACAAAATCGTCACACGTCTATTGGCTCATAATGACCAGTTGGGATATGTTGTCCGTTAGTTAAAACACACAATAACAATAAAAAAAAATGAGAAACCCGAACTGATAGGGTTGGCTGATTGCTTTGTAATGCTAGTTCACGGTCTGTAGGTTAAGTATGCACTTAAAAATTATGTTAATTTTCTTGTAACAGCGATCAGGAGCTATATAGCGTGACTCAATCTTTGATACAAGTCAATCCTTCCTGGGATTGATTCAAAGTATGGTAAAATAACATTTTTCTGGTGATAAATAGTACATTATAAAAATAGGCATTATTAAGGGAGGGACGTGCAATATTTTATCCCAAAGAATTAGGTTATGAGTCGGCATAAGAAGCCCATCTATAAGGTTCAGACCACAAAGGGTTCAAGGAATATATCTCTTATAATATCTATTTGTAAAATAGTAGATTATGTCACTAGGAGTAAAAGTGGGTCTTTTCGTGCTGAGCCCAGAGATTGACGGCCGAAGCGAAGCTGAGGCCTACAACTGGGCGAAGCACAAAAAGACCTTTTACTCCTAGTAACATATACTATTTTTTTTTCGAGCATGCAGGATATAATAAATCTATTTCAGAGTGATTCAGTTTTGCAATTTTCTCTCATCTTCTTTAAGCGGGTCTAGGTACTTACCCAATTAGTGGTGTATATTATTTGTAAAATACATAGAATGTGTTAGAATGGTGGTTTTCAATGTTCAATGGTTTTAATGATGGTCCATGGTTTTAATGATATTAAATCATAACCAATGGTTATGGTAAACTAAGAATTTGTAGCAATATTTTCAATGGTAAATTAATATAAGTCACATTGACAGATAAATATGATGACGCGCATGACATTTAACAGACGATTTCAAAATTCGGGAACCTATGCGATTTCGACTAATAACGGTTTTTCGTGATGCTTTGAGAGTATTCCTATCCTTTCTTTTGTCAATAAGAATGTAAAGATGGCAATACACTCAGATCGGTTTATCTGGTGTCATCTAGTGTTCAAATAATTTTGGTGAATGAAGATCGTTTATATATGCGCCACCATGACAGTAGCGGTGACTTTTGACTTTACTTTTACTGCCTAGGACTTTTTTGCTACTTTTTTGGTCTCTGGATTTGAAAGCCCACTTTAGGTGTACGTATGGAGAAAACAAATGACGTACTTTTAGTCCGCTTGAAAAAAAACTATTTTTTTCTTCTATCATATCATATCTTTAGGACTAATTATAGGTGTCTTGAGAATGCAACGAAATGCAAAGTAAATAATCCACATTGCTTAATAATTATAGTAGTAGGTAGTCGCAGAAGTAAATTTTTTAATTAAATGAAAGTTTAATCATAACATTACAACAGTCTCTTCGCAACTCTCATATTTATTATTGAACAAAATATAATTTTTCTACGACCATGTAAAAATAAACAACTTTCGTCATACCTTGCCCTAGCCGAAAACGTAACTTTCGTTTCTAGTGAGAGAAAATCCCATAACGTTAACTTTCGTCTCTAGTGACGAAAGTAAGTTGTTCTAATTTCGCCTGTATATCGCCAATGGATTTTTACCATGGATTATTAAGCATGGTTATAAAACACCATGGAAAATGGTGATATCATACAAAAACATGTATATTTTGCCTGCCCTGCCCTCAAAAAAGTGAATCAAAGTATTGAAATTTGACCAAACTGAACTCATTGACAGTTGAGGTGTCATGTTGACAATGACGCGCCGTTGTTCGGAGCAGCATGGCGCGGGGTTCGATGCAACATCAATTTTCAAATACTGAATTTCAAAGATTCAATTTAAAAGTATAATTTGATATCAAATTTCGTATATTTACAATTATATTGAGCAATATACCTAATAAACCAATAATTCAATAATAATTGCGAGAATAGTTGGCGAATACATAGCATGGCGGCGGCGCATCGGACATCGAGTAGGCGCGCGTTCGATTAATCGGCATTTTGACAATGACGCTCGTTAGTTTTCGAAAGAAATACTCTATAAAGATAATTTTTAAAGTAAATGAGGAACTAATGTGAGCATGGTCGAAGAAAAAGTATAGTGTTCTACTCGTCAAAAAGCATTTTCTATCGCTCGAGAACATTACCAAACTCCGCTTCGCCTCGTTTGTTAAACTGTTCTCTTGCAAGAGAAAATGCTATTTTCGTCACTCGTTGAACAATATACTATTTTCTACAAACGTCTAATAATGACGCATTTTACGCTTTCATTAGACAAACGAAAACCTAACCTTTTTTGAGGATCAGAATGTGAGTTTACTTTTACGCGCGTTGCCCAGGACAGCAAGCGAAATAGTTATTTTCCTAACTAGTGCGGAAAGTGATACTTTCCCGCACGATGTCTGCTGATTGCTGTCTGCTGATTGCTGACTGTAGTTAACGAGTGCGGGAAAGACACTTTCCGCACGAGTTGGGAACAATATTTTTCTACGAGCCAATTTATTGTAATATATACAAGGAATAAACATACAATACATAAACAACTTTATCTTTGTCAACAGTATGACAGCTGAATTAATCAACAATCAATTGGTTGTTATGACAAAAACTTGGTGTGATTGTTGGCGTGACGTAATGTTTCAGGCATGAACTGGTGACATTGGAATAAAAAGTACGTATATTATAGGTAGGTATATTTTGTATCAAAAATCAATAAAGGCAAGCATAATAGTTCCTTAAAACAGATAAAAATGTTTGGCACGGCCGTAAGGCATATGCACCTATCTAGATAGACAGACTATAAAGTCTAAATTATATTATAAATCAGTCATTCTTTAAATATTTACTTTCTCGCACGCTAAATTTATTTTCACGCACGCCGTGCGGAAAAGTGAAGCTTTCTAAAACAAAATGCGTGCGGGAAAGTGACATAATAAGCACGCTCGTAGAAAAAGATTTTTTCGCTTACTGTTAATAGCAACTACCACCACTCAACCAATTATTAAAAACGTCATTGTCACTTTGATTTAAATTTTCAAATTGTGTCTTCAGTTATGCTCAGTTGTGATTCACATTATTTGAAATTGATCGTTGGCAGAAAAAACGTTGTATGCATTACGTGACAAAAATGTTTGTATGCAAAAGTAACTTTTTTGCTCTCGAGTGATTGCCGCTCTTCGCTTCTCGTCGAGCGGCAACTTCCCTCTCCGAGCAAAAAAAGTTGTACTTTTCGCTCTTAATACATAATAGTTATTTATGTATTAAGAGTGAAAAGTACAACTTTTTTGCTCGGAGAGTGAAGTTTGCCGCTCGACGCGAAGCGGAGAGCGGCAATCACTCGAGAGCAAAAAAGTTACTTTTTGCTCGTAATGCATACAACGTTTTTTCTACAAACGATCAATTTCAAATAATGTGAATCACAACTGAGCATAACTGAAGACACAATCTGAAAATTTAAATCAAAGTGACAATGACGTTTTAAATAATTGATTGAATGGTGGTAGTTGCTATTGACAGCAAGCGAAAAAATCTTTTTCGCTTGCTGTCCTGGGCAACGCGCGGAAAAGTACACTCACATTCTGATCCTCAAAAAAGGTTAGGTTTTCGTTTGTCTAATGAAAGCGTAAAATGCGTCATTATTTGACGTTTGTATAAAAATAACTATTTTGACAACAGAGATTATGTAATTTTTCTCTATTTGGAATATTCTAACAAAATGAGAGGGATTGCCCAAGCCCAAGTTAGAGTGGCCATTTTGTTACCAAACTGTGAGGTACCATAAAGCATATCAGTAAAATTCGGTCTGATGCAAAGAACAAAGTTTAAAGGAACACAATGAGAATGTGATTCTATCATATTTTAATGATAAAACTAAAATTTTCCAGGCATAGGCCATTTGGAATCATCAGTATGCAATGCTTACATATCTATAAAAATGTATGTGTTTATTATAAAACTTCATCTAGCAGGCTAAGAAATTTTGACAGAAAAGAATGACATAATCATAATAAACGGACTTTGTTTCTCCATCCTTTTCTTTTGACATTTCACAGCCAACTAGATGAAGTTTTATAATGAACACCCCGTATTTATTTGAAAGTAATATTGGAAACTTTTACTAAAAAGAATTCTTCAGGAATATTTGTTAAAATTGGAAATTTTTATAAGAGATAAAATAAAAAAGTTTTTGAATAATACAAATGAAAATGATTAAAGTACCTTCGAAGATAAGTTTTGTGGAAAATAAGGCTACTATAGCAAATTGTGTTTTTTCATCTCTGTTTTGTAAAAAGTCTTCTCTAAAAATCTTGTCAGAGAAAAATATGGCATTTTTCTTTTTCTGATTAAGTACAGCGCTAAAAGTATATTCAATTCAATTTTCCGTCTTGATTTCATAATAATATATAAATTACAGACTATTCTCAGTTCTCATTATTAAACTAGTCAAGGCTGTTTTGTTCACGACTTTCATAATCTTTACTACATCACGAACTAATGAACGTCTAAAAAGTAATTTTCATTTTTATCCAATTGTTAGGTAGGTACCTACCTAATATTTTATCAACTGTCAATACCCTTGTAATATTAATACCGAAATAGTAGAGAAAAATAGTCAATATAATAACTCCCAATCTTTACTGAACGGAAACGAGTCTACTCGTATACGGTATTGCTTGAGAACAAGAAATATCTAACCAAGCCCATACATGCCATTAGATAATGACCATAGGTCGTCATCATCATATCGTATTGCTTGGAGCATATATTCGTGGAGGCCGCTTTGAATTGCAAAGCAAAGATGATTGGATTCCATTAATATTTAATAGGACTATGATGTATTTTAATAATATAATTGGTTATTGCTGCAGGCTTTCGGTAAAAAAAACACACATATTATCAAGAAACATATAAACCATTCACTTATTACTGCCGTTAAGTAGGAGTTGGAAATCTACTTTGACATTTTTATTGCATCTTCTCAACATCTGTCGAAGAGGAATTAAAATATAAAAAAGATAACAAGTAGTCAAAGGTAACAAGCTGCCAAAAATAAGTAAATATTACCGTAACATTCGATTATGGCGTAATAATCGAGCATTCGATTATCATAATCGAGTAATCGCGAGTTATTTTTATTTTTAGTTGAAGGAGGTGGATAGCGAGTGTAGGACAAAAACAACACTTCAGGTTTGTGAAATTGGCAACGTTGCGATCTTTAGTGAGGTCTTCCTCAGGGTTAAAATATAAATATAAATACATATGACAAAAATATAAAAAAAACACAGTTCTTGGAACCATAACCAAACCTTCCCAAATTTTAGTTTTTATTACACTTTTGATTTTTCCCCGAACTTGGTCCTAATTTTAGACAGACTTTCTCAAAAAAAATCGTAATTTTCTAGATGTAATAGGTCGTTTTTAATCGACTTAAGTCTGATCTGAATTTCTGCAAAGACTCCAAACTTACAATTTTAGTCGCTTTGGGTAAATTTTTTAGCACTGTTAATCTTAATCTGAATGTACCCAGAAACTTTAACTTGCAATTTTTGATGCTTTGAGCAATTTTTAACTCATTTTGGCCATAATCCTAATTTCAATATTTCTAAACCATCCATTTTTTTCACCGATTTTGGCCTTAACCTGACTTTCTCAAAAAACTTCGAAAGTTACATTTTTAGATAAAGTGCGTCGTTTTTAATTGAATTTAGTTCTAATCCTAACTTGGAATTTTTTCAGATACTTTTAGTATTACATTTTTAGACGTTTTGAGTAATTTTAACCGATTTTAGGTATAATTTTAATTTAAACTTCTTCAAACCGTTCAAATCTATTTTCATATACTTTGAGTCATTTTTACCGATGTTAGCATTAAGCGTAATTTGACTTTCAAAAAAAAAAACATCAAATTTTGCACTTTTCGATGAAGTGAATTATTTTTAATCGATTTTAGTTCTAATTCTAACTTGAATTTCGCGAGATACTCTAAATATGTATTATACTGTTACGATTCGCAGCAACGCCGCATGGGAGGCGGGGCAACGCGTGTGGTTGGTGGAGCTTCGCGACCTATCCGCGCTGCGTCATGGCTGACACGAGTGATTTATTGCTCAGTTTAATCTAGAAGGCAGTTGTTTACAACCTTTCTTTTTTTATGTGAGATTATTCAAGAATTCTTATAAAGAAGTTTCTAGGTTTTTCTGTAATTTTAGGATTGTATATAAAAGGAGCATAGAGCGGCGGTTAAAAAAGGTAGTCGTATTTTAGTCGAGCTATAAGTAAGCTAAAGTTACGAAGCGATAATAGAAGGCTATAAAGTGTTAAGTAGTGAGTTATTTAGTAGTCGAGTGTATTTGTGGAATAAATAAATAGTGTTTTCGTGTTAAATCGTTGCACTGGAATTATCGAACCCCGAGTTCGCAACAATACCCTTTTAAAAATAAGGAAAAGCACATTTGGTGAAGACAGATTTTGTGAGGGTGTGAGTATGTGTAAACGCGTAGAACTCAGTAATAGTGTATTCATTTCCAAAAAGCTTTTTTAAAATCTATAGTTTAATAGGGTATTCACTAGAAAAATTTGATTGGCATTTTGATAAAATCTCAGATTCTCTGATCACCACTCGAATGGAAATAAAATTATCTAACTGTTCGTTACTTCTTTTATTTTTTTTTTCATATCGTTTTTTAGAACTCAAACAAAATTCTCAACTGCAAAGAGAAGGCATTCTCAACTCTCTTTTGGTCTAAACGCGTCGAAATCTGTTTGTGTCTTATTATATAGTCAGGCTCAACAAGCCGGTATTATTATTATTCTGAAAAATTAGAAACAAAAGTCCAGCAAGTAACCGCTTACAGAAATATTAATAAGAAATAAAAATATTTAACATTCAAAAAAAGTCACCAACAAGAATGCAGATGACAGATCGAATTTGCAAATAAGTCGACATTTACATGGAAAAACTTGAGGTTGTTAATGCCATAAACGATTTATTTCTTAAAGGGGCACGGTGGGATGCTTGTTAATGTGCATTTGATAATTTTTTTTAGTAGCTATTTAGGTATTTACAAAGCATATTTATAGTTGGATCACGTAAAGTTAGCCAAATGTAACACTGAGCCCACATGCTGTTTATTCATGTCGGCCGATGGACGTGAAAAGAAATTGTAATTTGCTCTTCGCAATAATAGTACCATTAATAGTTTAGTGCATTCTTGTTGAAACAATCACCATTTGTACGATAAATACGTACAAAAAGTAGGCTTCACACAAAGATCTGAAAGATAGAATAATTGGTATTGAAAAGATGTGACGATATTTTTTAGCACAAAAATTTGTGGCTGGGAAAAAAAGAAGTAAAAAAAAACATTTTTTTTTCTTCTATAGGCAGGGTTATTTAAAGTTGTAACTCATCAACGGTATCTCTAAAAAACCGTAACTCATTTTAATTTATATTTAAACAAACCCGCTTTTCTTACGCTTTGCAAGATTCCAGTGATGGTTCCAAAGTAAGTTGCTATAATAATATATCTCATTCCTATTATAATGCCATCAAAAAGGAATGGCCGGCTAACCATCTTCCAAACTACCAACTAATTTAGAAAAAGAAACAAGCCCCAATGTGTAATCTAATACTAAATTGTGTTTTTAAAATTATAGGTTAGAAGTACCATAAAAACGTGTGTTTCTGTTTCAAATCATGGGAACTGGAAGAACCGTCGAGCAAGGAAAGTCGAGTATTAAAGCCTATAGACTAGACATTTTTAAGTCGTAATATTATCTACTATTTATTAAGTAAACTAACAACATTCATCTTTAGAATTATTATAAAAAGGTAGCTTAGGCTAATCTAATTAAGATATATTATTATTTATTTATAGTAAACCTAAATGTATTATCGGCTCTACCGATGTGTTTCTCATAGTCGAAGGTTTGCAGGTGAAGGTTCATCTTTTCTACCTACTGAAAGCGCCCCATAAGGCCCTTGGGAAATTAATTTTTAGGGGGTGTGTGATTCGAAGAAAAGTTTTAAATCTGATGTATGTGACCTGGTACTGTTGCAAAGCATGTATTATAGACAGATGTCTTTTTTAATATTTAGCGATAATTTTATATTAATCAGTCAAATATCGGGTATGTTATGAACAAAGTGGCACCAACGGGCGCCAGCTCTTTTTATAGTACTTGTAAATTTTAGTTTACAGTCTCCTGTCTCTCTTCCTTAAGTGGTTTGTTAAAATATTTGGGATCGTAAAAGCGCATGGTGCACGAGTTAATTGGTGAGGTTTTGAAGTTTTATGGTACCCCGAATAGTTTTATAAACCTGTCATCGCTTAAGTTTCGAATTCTATATAATGGCCTTACCATAGACCCGGCCAAAATAACTCATCTCATACAATAGTTTTCCCATTTTTGACAACAATATTTATGATGGGCTAAAATCTTTATATGTAGGATATTGGAAATTTCTAAAAACAAACAGACGATTACTTATAACTTGCTAAGCAGGGCGTTCAAAGGATAAAAATAAGAAAGTAAAGGATATCCTTCATTGGAGTACAGTTATGCAAATTAGTGACAGCAGTTTATGATAAACTGCTTTATAGAATACCTAATTTAATACTTATTAATATTGATTCTTTGAGAAAAGAAAGCTTCGTTTCTACTAAAGGCGACTTCCTGATGGCAGTTTCTTTCCGTCATTACCTAAGTATTTTATGCATTATACCTATTATTTGTTGTGAAGCAAATTTATGATAATTATGTACCCTGTACGATTTTTCCGGGCATGGAAATCTATCAAAGCATATCATTCTAATGCAATAAATAACTTTACAACAATTGAAAACTGATTTAAGTCAAAGGTTCTGAAGCCTAAATTGCTTTAACCTTCTCTCCCAAGAATGGATAATTATAATTAACAGACGTTGTCAAACATCTGTGTGCATCTTAAATTAACCAATTAATGTGGCAACTGGCACGGAATACTTATTGCTTTTGAAACTTACAACAATAGGTCCTATTAACCACGTTTAAGCCGAAGTTGCTTTATCGACAAAACCCTTATAAGTGAGTGTTGTTTGAAAAAAGTGAAACATTTTCTATATTCCAATCTGTCACAAGTGAAGTAACACTTATTTTAAGCTCTGGTTAAAATGTTTATTCATTTATTACTGTCATTCTGTTCTAGCGTTTGAAAGCCGACTCACATTTTTCATCGTATCTTAATAATAAAGAGCTATAAAAAAATTAAGATTTTAAAAGTATCCCGTCACTGGCATCACTCGTCAAACATTAAAAAAAAATAATTTTTTGTTGCAAAATATGCATTTTCCATAGATATACAAGCTTAGAATATTCGAATAAAATGCAGGTTAGATTACGTTTCCAAAATTAGTTAAAAACAACTCAAAGCGTCTAAAAATGCAAATTTAGGTCAAGTTTTTGGAGAAACAGCTGAGATAAGAAAAAATCACATTGTCGAAAAATGTAAAACTGGATGTTTTGGAAAAAAAATTTAGAACAAAATCAGGCAAAATCATAATTTTTATTTTGTTGTTTTTCAAAAAAGTCAAAAATGGTGCAAAATAAAAATTTGATGTTTTTCGAGAAAGTCAGGTAGCTAGAAGTTGGGTCAAATATTGTTGATAAATGATTAAAGGCATATATTAAAATACAAATTTGTACTTTTTGGAAAAAATCCATGTTAAGACTTGGACGAAAAATGATTCAAAGCATTTAAAAATGCAAAATAAAAAATTTTGAAAAATTTTAGGCCTTAGAGCCATAGTTGCTTAAAAATGACTTGACGAGTCTAAATTTTGAGTTTTTATAGAAATACAGATGAGATTTAGAACCAAAATCGGTTAAAAGTTATTCAAGGCGTCTAAAAAAAGGATATTTGAAACATCTAGAGAACTTCAGGATCGTTCAGGATAGTATTAAAGCTAAAATTGGTGTAAAATTACCCACATTGTCTAAAAATGCAAATTTTGATATTCTTGAAGAAGTTCAATTTTAGCATAAAATCAGCCAAAATTAATTCAAATCGTCTGCTTTGTTGTTTTTGCTAAAATTTATTTTTCTACTAAAAGTCTGATTACATTTTGAATCAAAATTCGCGAAAAATAACTCAAAGCATTTAAGAAAATACAAACGAAGAGTTTTTGGAGAAATTCAGGCTAGGGTTAGAGCCTAAATTGGTTAAAAATTACTTAACGCGTCAGAAAATGCAGGTTCAGAATTTTTGATGAAACGCATGTAAAAATTACGACCGAAAAATGACTCATGGAATCCAAAAAAGGCAAATTTTAAGTTCAGCTAAGAATTAAAGCTAAAATCAATAAAAAAATCACTCGCAGCGTCTAAAAAAGAAAAATCGAAACTTTGGAGGGACGCAGGCAAGAATTAAGGCAAAAATCGGTGAAAAATTACTCAAACCGTTTTAAAAAATTCCAATATCGACGTTTGTGTTAAAATTAGGGTTAAAAAATGCATATTTTGCGTTTCACAATTTGTACTTTATTTGAAGTCTAAGTTCGGGATTCGAAGTACCCATATCATACACTACTTAAACCAAATTAATACAAGATTGACCTTTATGTACTGCTTGAACGGTCAACCAGTAAACACTTAACTGGTTGTCGTAAAATGTCACCAATCGAGCAGTTTAATCTTTGTAGGGTGCGAAGATTTAAGCCAATCTGACTAAACTATCGACCAATGAAAAACCAGTCAGAATTTTCGAAGTTTGAAAATGTCTTTTTTATAGACTGCGGAAACTTTGCCCTAATTTAACCTTCTTTGTATTTCTTTAAATAACTGAAATTCCCATCATTAAATTTGAAAAATGGCCATCCTGTATACACATATAGTGTGCTGACTTGAAAACGTCATCTAAAGATGATGACAAAAATGAATTTCATTTCTTCATTCTTTTCTTTTGAGACTTCAGGGTCATTTTTTTTTTTTTAAATAAACACCCCCTATGAGCAACCCACTTTATACACAAAAAAATCACAATAACCAAAAAATACAATTGAATGAAGATTGTGTCTCAGAATCAAATCAAGATGTAGGGGAATCGGCGGAAATTGGGACAAGGCAGGTTGTATGATTTGTTGCCTTTATCCCAATTTCCGCCGATTTCCCCTACATCTTAACCAAAAAATATTCTTTTTAAGCCACCAATATAATAGAGTGCACTAAAAGAGCCACTGACAAGACTTTGAAAATGTTTCACTACGTCCTATTCACCTCAAATAAATGCGTCGAACGTTAAAAACTTATTTCTTCATACCGTAACATTAAGATTAAAGATCAATATTTTTTTTGTTATTAGCTGATCGAATTTCGCATTGAAGCGAGATTAGTTTTATTTTTATTTTTATCTTCGAACTAACCATTTTACTCCTTTCTAATAAATCGCATTAGGTTATCTATTGAAACGTAAATTAATGACTATTAGAAAACTTTTAGCCTTCTAACTCATCAATTTTTTTGTTTAAAAATATCTTACCTCTTTCGTCAATTAATTGTCCACTAATGCAACCAATAAGGGACGAGATGCCTAGTAGTGGTAGTAAGATAAAGAAATCCATGGTGATGCCAATCTAATCCACTGCAACTGTTAATCCATGAACTTTTACACTAAATAATCCATAACTTTACGTTGAAACTAAGTACAGTTTTTTCGCACTTTCAAATGTCTTCTGAAGTTACCACCAGCACCTATAAGTTAAAGAGCGCACAAGAACAAAATCTAAAAATCATAAACAAATCCGCCGTATCCAACAAGCCGTACCCGTTACCTAGTACCGAGAACTTTATTTACCACACCACGACCGTCATCGCAAAGTTTGAAGTGCCGCGTTTAGCTTTACCACGGAGTCGTACGAAGGAACCACCGAAAGAGGCCGAACCGGCAGGCTCCACAGGTACCCTGAAGATTCTACAGGTAAAAAGGCTCATTCCGGGCGCTGTTGCCACATTGTGGAAGAATCGGCGATAATCTGTTCGATCACAACATCACAGAGTATGTAGATGGAAATGTGACCTTCCAGTTCGGCAACGTCGCCAAGAAGAGTCCCCTCTTCAGTGAATAGTGAATGGACCTTACAGGTGACATAACGCGTTATTTTTTACAATGGCAAGGAGAAGCATTTTGTAATGAATGTGTTGTCTGCTATGGTACCTTAGGGGACAAGGGTACCGGAGAAGAGTGTGGTGAAACTGCGTAGGAGTGGGGTCATATATATGTTTAATTTCTGTTAGAAGTCTGACAATATTAAAGATATTACAAATTTTTCCTTTGGTATGTGATCTTGGTTTATTACTCTTTCTAGATTTGGTCATGTCTTAGAATTTTTTTTTCGGGGCGATTTTTTTGCATATGGGCCAATGCCAATAAAGTTTTGAAAATTCTTACAGCTCAAGAAATAATGTTACAGATGACAGTTTTTCAAACAATTTTATTAAAATCAATGGTGCTTAACTTAAATAATCAAAAGTGAGGCACAATGCGCGTTATTTTTTTATAATATATTGCATCTTATAGTAATTATAATTTACTTATCTCTTTTTAAATCACATTTAAAATAGTTTTCTTTTAAAAGGCTTAACAGAGGTATACAAATTAAGCATCTCGCTATCACTATTTCTATATAGGTGAATATATATATATATACTTTTAAGCGAAATTACTAAAAAAAAATAAATAAATAAAAGGTGTGTGCTCTATATTCTACTACGCTTTTAGGCGCATATTCTTTATTAAAAAATGAAAGTGTGTGCTTTGTATTTTATTATTGTTGATTACGTTTTGTTATTGTCATAACATTATTGATAAAATCATAGTCCAACCAGTCTTAAGTATCAGTTCAGAAACAATCATTTTAGCTATCCAATTCTATCACAATTTCGTCAATAATGCCTGAGCAATGCAGACTATGTATGAAAATTGATTTATTTTAACGTCAGAAATATACATACAAATTATTTAAATATAAACAAATATGCGATTTTTTAAAATATATAAACAAAACCACTTATTACTTTTCTATACATACTTCATTTGTTCATAATGGTGATTGTTCTTAAGCAAATTCATCGGAGCGGTCTGGATCTCAATTTCCAAAAAATCGTCTTTATCAAATGCACCACAAACTAATGTTGGGAAAACTACGCAATTGTGCATATAATTAAAAATAATTTCTTAATAAGTAGTACAAAAACAACTAGCCGTACTATCTGGTGTCATATCTGGGACCACCCTGTGTATATTTTTTTAGCACTATTAAGTATTTTCCTAGGTTTAGAGTAGCTAAAAAAATTATAATTTTTGTTATGCATTTTTGTATTGTTTAACATAATTTATCATTTTTAATTTTCAATATAAAATTATCTGTTCATGCAGTGCTGCTGTTGCCAAGCTTTCCCTTTTTTTAACTTCTAACCAGATAATTCTATAATATAATAAACAATAATTGCATAAATATAGTATTAGATTAACACAGTAACGCTATTTATCAGATCTAGCATTTCTATCCATCAGATAAGTTAGTTTGTTGGCGACTATCTAATGTTGATAATACCTAGTTTAACCTAATGCTGTCATTACAATAAGGTAGTACCATGTGTTCATTAGAATCCGTCATCTAGCCGTAGCCGCCATTAGTGACTTATTTTGAAGCATGTCGTGAATGAACTTCCTTCGATATTTTCTTTAGTTGTCACTGACGGCTCCAGAGCGCTTTGAAAGTATCCTTCATCCTTTGTTTTCTTGATAAGAATGTAAGCATGGAAATACGCTTAGATCTGTTTAGTGCTGCCATCCGAGCCAGGTAATAAGGGACAAATGTCGACAAGTGACAGTGACAAATAATAGATGGCGAGTCAAGTTACGACGTGCCTTTATATATCTCTGTTCCTTTATGTCCACCCAACTAGATGACGTTTTATAATAAACACTGCGTATGTATCGGAGAGTCGTAAGTCGACCACGATTTTTAAAATCTGAAAAACTTTTATTTAAACTTCGATAAAAATAGGGAATTATTAGGTACGATAAGGGTTGTTGAGCAACGTGATAATGTGTCTTTATAGGTCATGCCACTTACGACCTCCAGTTCTTGGTTGTAGCAATATGTGGATATGTGCTTCGCTTCTATAGGCAGTAGTAGCCAATATAAACATCGTTTTTTTTTCAAACTCCCTGTATTGAAATTTATCACACCTTTTCGTCAGGCTCAATTAAGGTCCCTCAATATATTCTGTCTTAATTATATAAATTTCAACACAGTTTCATTAGAAAGTTGCAACAGCAAAAAAGTTCGTAAGATATGATTATATATTTTCCAGCTTGACTTCTTTATGCTTTTTATAGGCTGTTTTTAACATACAACAGCCGATATGGGGTTTTCTGTTATATTGATAATTCCCTGGAGGCACTGCCCGGAAGTATAAATCCTGGCCCGGAACAGCTCTTCCAAGGACTGCTTTCGGTATAAGGCCATTTTTACCGGCGATAGCGGAGCCACTGAAACATAGATTATTGCCAAGATTTTTGCCATGTAGAAAATGGTTAGTCCAGTATGGGTGCAACATTTATTTGAGTTAGTCTGCCAACAAAAAGAACGTTACACAATGTCCAAGATATTCAGAAACAAAAAGGTAGTTTGAAAAGGTCTGTTAGAGAGAGAAAGAGAAGGAACGGTTTAAGTATGAAAGTGTATGGAGAAGGAACGTATAACAAACATATGAGGGCCTCAAACGAGTCTGAAAACGAAAAGAATAATCTTCCATAACTCAGTGAAAAAATTCACCAAAAAAGTTGTGTTAGATCATCTGAGCGTTAACCTTCCAGGACGCGTTTCGCTCCCACTACAGCTGGTCAGTTGGGTTGACTCTGACGATCTCACACCTCAATATCGAAAATTTAAAGGCAAAGGTCTACCCGGTGATGGCAGGCCAGTCTTACCGGCACCAGTAGGAAGTACTGTATGTGAGGTAGATACAGTTACCGATAGATAAAGCGATTCATGGTCAGTATCTGCACTACGTGCAGTACAAAATACCGACTCAGCGAAACAGATGACGCCAGTCTAACGTTTAGAGTTCCATCAAATTCTTACATTTGCAGACTCGACTAGTATGTCTAGTTATATTCAGCTTATACCTTCAACTCCACTTTACACCTATTATATTTAAACCGGATCTACACGGGGTGTTCATTAGAAAACGTCACATAGAATGTTGCGAATTTTTCATAGAAAAGGATGACATAATTACAGTAAATGAATTTTTGTTTTCATTCTTTTCTTTTGACATTTCACAGCCAACTAGATGACGTTTCGAAATAAACACCCACTGTTTCTAATAGGATATTGGTCCTCGGAGTAATTATTCATGTTTTTTTTTCTTCTTAATACCTGCAACATTTCGGAAATATGAAAGTAGATACGTTTTCAATTACCAAATTTCCAATCGTAAATGTGATTTTGTATATTTTAAATTAGCATTTTTGAGAAAAAGCTAAACATTTCAATCTCTAACACACCTCGCAGAAAATAAATTCCTCTCAACTTCTATAGAAAAGGTTCATATATTTTTTTCAAAGAAGCTTCAATAAAATAAAATTGAAATGAATTTTGTAAAAAACGTTTCGGCAATAAGTCGGTCAAAATCTTAGGCACTTAATTTCGAAACATAAGCATTTTTTAGTAATTTATCACCTGTCTTGTATTTATGTTTCTACGAAGACTTATACTAACTATGTTTGCAGTATATTTACTAGTAGTATATTCAGTGTTCTGTGCAGCAAAAACTTATCGACAAAAAATTACACAAGCTGCAAAATTATTTAAAAAATCCATAAAACCAAATAATAAAAAGCCCATAAAACAGCTAAAAAAACAAAAACACATATAGCAAAAAAAAGCAATCAAAGAAACTTTAATCGGGACATACGGCACTCATTTCACCAGATGCTGTTTTAGGTTAGTATTATCAAATTATTCTCATACAGCACTAAAAAAAAAAGATTAGTATTAAATGTAGAATTATTTGATCGTTATGTGATTTTGTGTGTACATGTATAAGTATACGGTGCATCCCAAGTTTCATCAGACCTTTATGTTTAGTATTTGTACTTTCCATGTAAAAAATAATAGATCTTTGAATCGTGGGACACTCTGTACAAACAATTTTTTCGGTACCATTTATGACGAAATGAAAATAGTTGTATGAGTGGTGCGTGTGTGCCCTACAGTGTTAGTTCACATGATATTTTTAACTTACACGTCTCAAAAATTGGCCATGGTCGCTCCTGACCTAATCTAAGCGATCTACCTATACACTAATAGTTTACTTGTGTGTTCCTAAGGAACCCACACTCATACAGCTAGATCTTCGCCTCACATGAATAGCTAAAAAAAGGTAGAGAGGGTTTCAATAGTAAATCAAAAAATTCTTCAGTGCTTTGGCAAGAAGTTTGTCGTGTAAATTAATAAATAAATTAATGTTTGCAATGTAAATATGGACCATGGTGCTTATTTTGGAAAGAAGAAAAAATGTTGATTATTGAGTAATATATAACGGCTTTATTTATTTTTCTTTTTTACACAGAAAAATATAATTTAAGCACAATAATACTGACAAGGTACTGGAAGAACGCTTAATTACTGTTATAATAGCACAAGAATTGCAAATTTTGTAATATATTAATTATGAAAATATTTATTTTTCGCTGAGCGGAAGCAATATCAGCAACGCATGCTAATATCGCTCTAGAACTGGTTCAATTTTAGGGCTGAGTTTAAGTGAGGCCGCTATATATCCAAAATAATAATAACAAATAAAAGTGAATAATAATGCAGTGTCAGAAAATAATATAAAATAAATAAAAAAATACCATGAAAATTACAATACGAACATTATACATACCATTCGCGCACATTGTCCAACCATAACGCAAACATTATAGAGAAATAAAATTAAACTCAATGTGTGGATTCGTGTTCTTACTAACTAGTTTATCTTATGCCGTTGACATACGAAACGTTCTTAGCAGATCTTTTTGAAATATTTGTTGGGACTCTCAATTCTGAAGATTTCAAATAGATCTTCTTTATTTGCCTTTTTTACTAGTATCTAATCTACTTTGCATTAGTACTGATTTAAGCAAGTGCTTCTTGAGGCGTGAGAAAACGTTAAGCCTTTATAAATTTTAAATTCTATTCATAAATTGTAAATCTTATAATACATATAATAATTTACTTATTTGAGACAAATCTCTATTAGTAACAGAGAATTCTATAGCAGATACCAATATGGCCATGGAACTGGTTGCCCGAGGTTCAACCTCGTATTATTTTTTACTTATCTCTTTCGTTTTCAAAAGTCTCTGTATTTTATTTTTGCCTTTGCAGCAGGATCGTACGTCCGTGCTTGCATCTTCGGTTTAATAGAAGAAAAAGGGCCATAAGGGCACATTGTCAGAAGTCGTGGTGTGGAAAGCCATGGGTAGAAAAAAAATGATGTTGTATCTTTTGGAAACGAAGTATATTCTGCGACGTATGACCATGTTGGTGTCTACTAAGTGAAGGTCTTTGGTTTGTAGTAACACTTGAGATCGGAAATGGATATTGTCTCAAACCGTGTGACCACATAGAGCGTCCCCATTAATAACATGTGTTCATTAGAATCCGTCATCTAGTCGCCTCTGAAATTCATTTGTTATTTTGAAGCATGTCGTGAATTATTTTCTTTAGTTGTCACTTTTGTAAAGTCATATGTCTGGGAATGACACTGACTGCTCCAGAGCGTTTTGAAAGTATCCTCATCCTTTGTTTTCTTGATAAGAATGTAAGGATGGGAATACGATGAGACATGTCTAGTGCGACCACCCGAAATGACAGCTAATAAGTGACAAATAATAAGTGGCGAGTCAAGTTAGCCTTTATAAGTCTCTTCTTTTCTATAAAAAAAAATCATGGTCGAGTATATGACGTTTTATAATGAACACCCCGTATTAACAATAATACCTTAGTTGTTGAAAAAATAGCAGGAAAACCAATTTAAGTTATCCTAGCCTAGAACTGTGGTTTATATTCCAATTTGATGTACTTATTTTGTTTATTCGACAAAACCTTTGATTTATTGCAGATAAAGGGTGTTTTTTTCTTTAATTATAGAATTTCTAACTAAAACAAAAGTCCTAAAAGTGGTGTTAACTGCCACGGTATTGATTTTATAAAAAAATATAATTTTAGGTCTTTAGTGTTTAAATATGATTTGGGGTCTATGGGTACCACGGCTGGCTCCAATGAAGAGCAATCTGGAGGTCTAATTTTCGACCACTTTATCGAGCAACAGGGGCCGCATGTCGGCAATATTATGGCGAATGTTGGCTTCCAGTTGATCTAGAGTCGTTGGTTTACTTGTGTAGACTACCGACTTCACATATCTCTACAAAAGGTACTGGTGTGATAATATTATTAAGTACTGGTATAAGTGTGATTGATATCACACGATCGTGGAGGAAAGGTTACCAAATGTTTCCTGCCATCGAGCTAATATGGAGACTCTCTTCCGTTTTACAGTTTTGGCCCCCCTTTTAGACAGTAGGAACCTTTAAACCGGTGTCACTCTCATTATTTTTATTATTTCTTATTTCCAATCCAATCAAATATCAAACTTATATCCATCTCCTAGCTAGAACGGTCAGGCTCCTAGCTCTTAGCTGATTTAGCTCTAAGGTTTTTTAAAACTTAACTTCGAACCTAAGAAAAGCCAAAAACAATTATCACAATTAATATCCGATCCGGCTTTAAGTTGCTATGACGCTTGTATGGCATGCGCTGACGACAATATTACGTCAAGGAAACCTTAAGAATCCCGAACTTTTGGCCAAAAAGGGGAGGCCATTTTTAGAGAAGTATCGACATTTGTTGGCTCTGTCTATATCTTCTAGGTCATTGTTTGTGTGTGTTATGTCATGTGAGTGAAATATATTTTTTTTTAATTTAATATTAACAGAAGAGTTAACGAAAGTAAATTTAAGAAACAAATTATCAAAATTACTTATTTTTAAGAAAAGTCCAATTCCGGTTATTTAAATAAAAAGCAGAAAAAGAACGTCAAGTTGACAATAGCTCTTTATTTAGCTGATGTGAAGTCAGTATTATGTTAAATATGAAAAAAACGAACCAAATTGAAAGGCATTAAGTATTCGCCTGAAATCGGAGTTGTAAAACTTGAAATTGATATAGGTACAATGGTAAAACATGCGGAGCAAAAATGTGCAGTTACCTGTACAAATAAAAAACACCCTTTACAATGTTGTAAACTGAGAAAATACAACTAGGCTTTAAAAATTGAAAACTGGCTTCAGTTATATTTGTTACTGTTAATACGTATTAACGAAGATACTCTAAGTAGACAGCTGGGACATTCCTATGCTTAATCTATCGCCTTGGCATACCCGTATATATAAAGTTTTATATTTTGAGCCCTAAATTAGCCCATTAGTTGTTTTTCGTTAAAATGTAGCACTGGATTTATCAATTATTTATGAATCTTTTAACACTTTTATAACGTTTTATCGATATATAAAAAAAATGTAGGAAAATCCTTATAGTTAAAGTATTGTATTTGTTTGGAACGGACTTACTTACCATAGCCTTCGCCTTGCAAAAAAAGCCTGAAAGCTTCGCTAACTTTTCCGGGCTGTTCTTCGAGAACCATTCCGCAGTCGGAAATCTAAAACAACATTACCCATTCAGGATTTTTTGGCCTCTTAGTAGCCATGAAATGTTCATTTGTTCTCTACCCATATCCCTTTTGCTCATGTCAAAAAGATTGGCAAACAATGTTAAAGTCAAATTCCAAGGCTGACGAGATGCCAAACTTTTGTGAATAGCTAATACACATCATGTGGAGTTGAATAATTGTGCGCTTAAAAACAAGTAAAGGAAGCAGATGCTGTTTTAAGGCACCACAGTTCCTTAAAGCTTTCAGACTTCCAACTTCAGGGTCATTTAACATTCATGCCTGGGGTGGGAAATTAAATTAGAAAATCAACATGGAAAGGGAAAAAGACCGGGGAACGAAAGGAAAACATCATAAACTTGGAAATAGGAAAAAATTAAGAAGGAAGACTTTTGGAAATAAAACCTTTTAACTGGATACGGTACCGTAACAAATCTAGCTTAGCTTCTTTAAAGACCTTTTCCTGTTTTCCTGATCGATGTAGTGTTGCAACCCGAATGAAAAAATGTGGGCAAATAATGGTTTGTTTATGATTAACTGATCTGATCGACTTGTTTTACCCATAAAACCTTTCGTATTAGAGGGTCAATTTTTTGAATGGTTGGCTAAACTTTATTATTTTAATTTTGTTTAAGTATTAATTTTGAAGCATAACGCCTACATCACACGCAATATTTGGATAAATAAAACTTTGCTACGTGCTCAGTTTCTGTCATGTTACATTTACAACTAAAACCTAAAGCCTTTTTGAAGAAATTGAAAATTTCCACTATTTAAAGATCTGTAAAACAAAAACCATAGAAAAAAAAGTGGCTTTCAGTCTTTCGTAGTGATATTTTAGGTAAAGACCACAAAAAAAAATAAAAAAAACGACTTCGTACCTTCATCCACGATGAATTTGTAGGATCCAATCTTCCATTAAACGTAACGGTGTCGTCAGCATGAGGACTCAGCGCTCCAGTTATATTAATTACTGGAACCTTAAGAGTAGACGCATTCTTTCGATTTGGATCGGGATCCCTCTGTATGTTCAAATCCGTCCGCTTCACGTAACTGTCTATGAACAGAGCTAGATTTGTTGGATTCACGTTCCTTTCAAAATAGCTCTTGTAGACCTGGACCAAGTCGTGATTACGTTCTTCCGTGTTCTGTCCAATTAAATCCCGGTTACGGAAGGGCATCTTTAAGTAACAACCACTTACCCTTCCAAAGTGATGCCACATCAGGTAATCCAGAACGCCCTGGGTCATTCCTTTAGATCTTAGGTGCCTTGTGTTAAGTTTTTGGTAACCCCATTCTATCCATCCTGGTTGCGTGCTGACACAGTTTATCAGACACAGAGCTGAAATCTGCATTTAAGACCAACTGATGAAGTAAACAAACGGATATTAAGCGTTACATGACGTACCATTTCGGGATGATTCAATGTGTAGCGACACAAAATATTAGCCCCTGCTCCAACTCCGAACCCGATAAACTGTTTGAGGTTGAAATGTCGCACCACGTGAGCTAACTGGTCTGCCAATTCGTCCATTGATGGATAAATAAATCTAAAACACGCTTATTAGATATGGCGTTAAAACAATACTGTTTTTGATTTGCTGATTTAGCATTGTATCTGCAACTAATAATATACATAAAATAAGAAGTTCTAATATGTTTCATAAGTCACAATATACTAATTACAAATTATTTTGAGTTTTATTTATTTGACATGGTGTATAAAGGGCGTCCCAGATCAAACTACAAATATTCAAATCATAGAATCTGCAAATGAAATTGACAACCACGCCTATTTATTTTTTTTTACCAAAATTTTGTCGTCTAACCTGTAGAACTCTTTGAATCTTAGGCAACACAGGAACCAATAAGTAACCGCTTGATAAAAATATTTAACGGTTAAATAAATAGAGGCACACTCACTGATTTCTTTTTGAGACATTTTTTCATAGAAAACAGCATTTTCAAAATATAAACCTTTCTAAAGTTAAATGAACCATCGGGTATACATACATACATCTTTAAAAATAACGGTTTTAAGGTCGCAGTACTTACTCTTCAGGTAACGTTGGCGCCCCTTCCTCCTGTCCAGGAGCATTGACATGGTAAATACAGAAATTTTCTATAAGCGCCCTCATGTCAATGTAATTGAAAAAAGCTTGAAAATTCGAAACATCTAAAATACACTCAGATAACGAAACGTATATTTGGCATTATCGACTGCTCACAGTTAAGACCCAAATCGTGGTAAGTTAAAATGGCGGGTTTGTTCCTATTTCCTTGCACGGCCACCACCAAGTTACCTCGATCAGTTTCCACCACTTCCTCTTGGGCGTTCGAGTCCTCTCTTGACATGGACCTCGCATGCGGAAATTGTAGTTTGATGTTCTTTAATTCGACATCGTCCATAGAATCAGATGGCACCGTGCTAAAAATTTTATTATTTAATATGCTAATAAAGACGTTTGTGAGGGATAGTTATTGGAACAGGTTCTAGTACACTATTCTCTTGTCAGTTTTGGTATCCGTAGGGCTGAAAATGCCTTTTCTTTCCAAACGTCCGGTTTTCATTATTGCAAGAACAAGCCGAAGAGTAATTCGTTTTTGGGGCAACACGGCAGCACCTACTACGAAAGGCTGCAGAAAAAAAAGGTAGCTATTTCCATCTAATAAAATGTACTTTTTATAAAGGTAGAACAAATTTTTTTTTTATAGGTGGAACAACCTATCGCGTACCTTATTACCCATACAGAGAATAACGAAGTACCAACCGCTGCTTAAGGACTTGCAGAGCTGTTCCTCTGTTATTGTACCTCAACCCTTGTTATGATGAACGTCCCTAAGAAAGCTAATGACGCCGTTCATCTGTCTTTATTAGAAGAATGTGACATACCCAGCGTTAAGTTAGATAGATCGCCGCTAGTTTATTTTTATTTCTTATTTGCTTCTGAAACTGCAAACTCAATAGGGAGGTGGTACTTCAGGACGCCTTCCAAGTGTAGGATCCGAAGCATTTCCAATTGATAATATGTAATGCCGTGTCATTAGTTTCTTCTATTGTTATACCTTTTTTATTGTCTATTTGTGTGTTAATTGGTATTACAAAAATGTAAATTTTGACTTTTAAAAACCCATTTCAGTGCCATTTCGCTTGGTTTTGATAATAAAGAAAATATGAATCTTTGAAATACTGGCCATATTTGATTTCAAAACTGACGCTTTTTACTCAAAATGTATATCATAATTTAGAACTTCATAACCGGGTAAGCAATTCGTATACAGGAAATTACAGCATGTTGTTGGAAAGCTTATTGACCTATTCATACTACTGGTATAGCAGCGATATTACATTTTCCTTCCCAATTCGACTTTAACGAAGAGATATTAAGAACTAAAAAAAACTGGATATTTATCATTAAATTTCTATTAACAGAAAAATTATATTGCCGTTATATCCATGGAAATAAGTAGATGCGGTCGTGCCAAATTCAATATGGGACTATAGACTTCCTAGGTAGCTTCTTTTCTATAGGTTGTTCTGTTTCGCCGGGTACTAAAAACTATTACCCGTTACATCTCAAGTATAAGTTTGTTATAAAAAAGGTCGTTTTTGGTCTATTTTTTATTCCTGATAATTACTGAGACTTCTATTTTGTTTTGTCCGAAACCCAAAGAAGACGTAAATCTTTTTATCTCAATATCACTTTATAAAACACAAGGCCGTCTTGCGCCAATCCCCGCTCAATTAAACTAAATATCGATTACGATATTAATAGCTAAAAAACACTCCTGCTATATTAGCTATCGATTGACTGATATTGCGTAGATTCCCACGACGGCAAATTTTATTTTATTTATTACCACCAAAAAAGCTTTTGCTAAAAAATCATTATACTAAAGTTTACAGGGTGATACACAACTCATTGGACATAGAACATGTACGTGTAGAAGACACCACAACAAATTGCTTTTTTATATTAATTTTTTCCCCAAACTCACGGTTGCTAAGACATTGGTCTCTGAAAACGACTTAAAAAAAATTGAAAAAACTCAAAGTAGTTTAATGTGTGTTAAATTGCATAAAAGCTACTAAATAATGTAGGGTCATCCAGCTCCATATTCCTAATTTATAGTTATAAACTGAATGTATTTAAAAATATTATAGAGAGAGATTAAGTTTACAATGGCACCCACAGAAATGCCTATTTGATGGTGTAACTGTCGTAGGTGCATTTTGCATAATTTTTTGTGCCTCTGCAACCACTTCGTCGGCAAGTTTCTTGTGAGACCCACTGCCTGGTCTTCTTGGTAAAGTACCTACTGTTTCTGTAAAGAATTCTAGAACATCCTCCAAACTTTTCTTGAACTGCATATAGCCTACAGCAAAGTTTGGAAATTCGGTCTGGAAGTCTTCCATGCAGTTTCGAATGGAATAAACCCATTCGCCATCCACTTTGATTCCAGTTCGATAATAGCTCTAGGGCATAAAAACTTTATGTTCTGAGGCGAAAGCCATGTTGTCTAAGCACAACACAGATTTTATAGCAATAAAAATTGCTGTTTTTAGCAAACATTTTCTTGGTAAAACTAGAAAACTACAACAAAAATGTGAGAAACAGGAAAGTTTACCGACAAGGAGTCAAGTTACGACGTACTTTTATCACTCTCTTTCTTTCTGAGAAAAAATCATACGATGAAGACCTAGATGAAGTTTTCTAATGAACACTCCGTATAAATAACTATTATCTCACCCCAAGAGAGCGGCCTCCTCAGCTATTCCGGAAGCAGGCATTTTTCTATCTACGCCTGGATTCACGACTTCAGTCCTGCAACAAACCAAAATAAAAGTAGAAAAACGACTTTCAAAGAAACCAAGTTTCTTTAAAACTCGTACATACCAGTATTTTGAAATTTTAGGCTTTCTACGAATTTATTAGTTAGCTTTTCATATTGGCTATAACACATATTTACCAGTTTAAACGTTTTGTTAAATAGTCTAACAGTTTCCAATCCAATAAACATTTTAACGCATATGCATAGACTTTAATTTCCCTATTTTAAGCCGTATAAATAAGTCCACGCGATTTAGCGTCATGCGAGTCGTGTAACAATTATTAATTTGTTTACTAAATCAAAACAGTACTATAACGTTAAATTGATTGTCGAGAAGGTTTTCCTTCATGCTGCATTGACCTCCAAACATTCCAAGTCACTAACTTCTGTTGACGATTAAGGTAATTCAATTGCCTCAATAAACGGAAGACAGTAATTGTCCGTACATAAAGTATGTTCATGTTAATCTTATCTTACCAATAAATATTTACTTTATACAATAAAAATGTTCAAACATAATGATGGAGACAAACTAATACAAACATACTTAATAGGTTTGGGTAGGTAATTTAAATTTTAATCATATAATAAATAGTTTGAGTCAACTGATTGAGTTTTTTTCTTTTTCTTAAAATAAACTTAAGCATACTTTTCGTGGGGCCTGTAAATAAAAGGTGAAAAAGTCGACTCTCCTTCCTAAACAAAGCGTTTTATTGAAACTGAGCCTGCCAATCTGCGATGCCAGACACGCAGGCACCTCTCTAAAAGTTTTGGAACTTCGATTAATTTAGAAAATACCAAATTGAATTTTTAAAATAACATAGATCTTAATCGATTTGAATAATAAAATATGTGATAAAGAGTATGTAGGGAACGGTAACTTGATGATGCTGATTTTCCCTATTTTGTAGTTTTTATTGCTTCACACTCTTGTGACGTTGTAGACTCATCTACGGCTCGTGTCCAAACCGTCATACTCGTGTGAAAAGTGCAATTTTCGATATTAGTTGCACAATATACTATTACTGGACAGCTGCAGTTAAGCTCTACGGTGCCAAGGAAAGTTTTTGTTGCATTGAGTATTGCTCCGCTATAGTAATTTTCAATAGGATTCATATCTGGTGGGCATTACCGTCCTGGCAAATATGTTTCCTAAATTCGTTACTCAATGACTGACATGTATTGAAAGCTAATTATTGAGAAACCTGGGAAGAAACTCAAATTACAATTAATTATTATTTTAAGCCGAACGTAAACTATGTACATAATGCGGCTGTCATGTCTTTATTTAATAATGTATTTCGTTAAAGTTTGATATCTTACTAATAAAGAAGTGAAGTCAAATCGATATAGGTTTATGAAACACAATATGGGGCCACGATATGCTGGCAAGGTCTTGGCTTGAAAAATCAATTTCAGCTTCCTCTAGACTGTTACGTAAATTTGCAACCAGTCAGTTTAAAAGAAAAAGGAGGCCCTATTTTTGAAACCGTCCATTTAAGGTACTAAAGAAGAAAAAGAGAAAACAAATTTATATTCCAGTTCGAACAAAAGCTATGATAGAGAAACTTACGTTTTTATACCAGTTGGAATTTGGAATTAAGTACAGATAAGTAAAGGGAGGGGCTTATTAAAAAAAAGTCAAGTGGAAGTAGGGATTCATCAAGTAAAGTAACTTGATATTTTTGAAATATCCTTGATGAAATTAAATATGATAAGTCGGCACTTGACTTGATTTTTTTTTCAGAATAGTTTGACTTGATGTCAAGTATTTTCAAACTACATGACACTTGATCTAAAAAGGTAAAAGGACAAGTTGAACTCAAACAGGTAAAGTAATTTCGTATATTCGATTTAACATCGAACTAACTTGCTTTAAATAATCAAATTCGTCAAGAAGTTCTTAACTTCATACAGCATCCTTGCGTTCTGTATTTCTAGAGATATCTAGATGTAAAAAGTACAGGGACATCATTTTAAGGTCTACCCCAATTAGCCTCTTTGATGGTTAGATGCACAGAGTCCACAAGATCCGGATCAAAAAGCTGATCCAAATCAATAATCTGGTAGCTGAGCAGATTAAACGTTATTCAATTTAATCGGGATCAACCCCCCCCCCCCCCCTCTACATTATGCAGACTTGGCGCATATCACCTTTAAACGATAATTGTGACAGTTAATATTGATTTTTCTTACAGCCTTTTCGGGTGAAGGCTCTGAAATTGCCATTTTAAGGTAAAAAAATTGTTATGGAATATATTTAAGAAAAACTTTTAAATCTTAAGATGTTTCTTTTGCCAAACGTAACAAATTTTGAAAACCCGATAAAAATTCAACCTTTTTTGAGTCAATTTTTGTTTAAAGTCTTGCTGAAATAAAATGAAAAATTGTCTTCCCTGATTTACAAAAACATAATATTTTTTTTGAAAACCTAATTTTTTTGGTGTCTTGCTTAAAAAAAAATATCAAAAGTCCCTAAATCACTTCAATTTTGGTTCTTAATTAACTAAATAAATATTTGATAAAAACCATAAAAATAGTTATTTATGTATTAAGAGCGAAAAGTACAACTTTTTTGCTCGGAGAGTGAAGTTTGCCGCTCGACGCGGAGCGGAGAGCGGCAATCACTCGAGAGCAAAAAAGTTACTTTTTGCTCGTAATGCATACAACGTTTTTTCTGCAAATGATCAATTTCAAATAATGTGATTCACAACTGAGTATAACTGAAGACACAATCTAAAAATTTAAATCAAGGTGACAATGACGTTTTTAATAATTGGTTGAGTGGTGGTAGTTGCTATTGACAGCAAGCGATAAAATCTTTTTCGCTTGCTGTCCTGGGTAACGCGCGGAAAAGTGAAGTCACATTCTGATCCTCAAAAATGGTTAGGTTTTCGTTTGTCTAATGAAAGCATAAAATGCGTCATTATTTGACGTTTGTAGAAAAACAAATTTTTTGCAAAATAGCCATTCTGTTGTGAAAGAAATTTATCTAAACCAATAAAAAAATTAAACTTTTTAAAACCAGTATGTGTCATGTAAAATAGAATAATAATGTTTTTTGTAACTAATTAAAAAAAAAAATTAGAAAAAAGTTAAAAATGAGTTTATAAACATCATTTTTGTATTCACATTTAAAGCCATATTAAAACTTTAAAAACCACATTACTAAATAAAAAAAATTAGTTGTTTTAATAATAATCATAAAATTATATATTTTTTTTTGGTTTTTTTAATTATGTAAATATTTTGTAAAAATCGTAAAAAAATAAGTTAATTAGTTATAAAAAATCGTTGTAGAATAAAAAAAAACGCCATTTCTGAGTCAGTTTAAGTTCCTTTTTTTATGCTAACTTTGGAAAAAATCATTAAAAACCATTTTTTTGCCAAATAAGGGAAAAAAGTTTTACAGATTTTTTCTTAAAATATGTTTTACAGGTTACGAAAAAATCTCTGAATCGCTAACCAAAATAATGATTTTTCTAATTAAGTAATTAATACTATTTTTTTTAATTCGACTTCTTATGCACCCATTTTTTTTTTGTATAAATATGTAGGTATAATATCTAATATGTAAATAATATATTTTGCTCCCATGGCATAGAATGAGAAAAGTTCTTGACTTCCTGACCTTCTGTAGTGACTCACAAAAAATTCTATTTTAAATTATGGCATTTTTAAATCAAAAGCTATGTCATAATTAAAATTTGTGAAAATATGTATGTTATATCGGTCAAATTTTTTTTACACATAAAATTGATTTTTTGTGTAAAAGACTCAATTTTTATGTAAAAATAACTTTATGGCTTTGTGTAAAAATGAAACAAGAATATCGACTGACCTTAACCACTGAAACTTATTTATCACTTTCCTATAGACACAATCACTTTGAACTCGGTAATTTCCGTAGTCTGGATAGAGAAATAATAAACTCGAAGCTTTAACCGTTACAGTTTAAGAGAAACTGTTAAGCTTTACGAACAGCTCCCCATTTTTAGTTCTAATTAAATTAGGACTGGGCTTCAGTCACGTCCTCAGTTTAAAAAAATGAGCCTGCAAATTTAGACCATCCGATTGGCCGTCACATATACGATAATGTATTTGTTTACTACATTGCACCACACTGCTTGTTACTTTGAAACGCAAATACGAACGTGTGGGTATTTAGATTAAGATTTTAAATTTTGACGTATAAAATATTGAATGTTACAGCGTTTGGCACTATTCTGGATGTAAAATGTAGATTGCTGGATATTATAACCGTTATAAACAGAGCAACTTTAACATTAGGTGCTATTCACCCTATATAACTCATTTTATTACTTTCTGACGGAATCAGTGTTCTTGTCCACTCTATTCTCAAAACTACAAGCAAAATCTACGTACCTCCTTGATGCATACCCTTGACTTTATCCGAGACTTTAGAGTTTACTGCTATCATTTTTACCAGCACGACAAAGTCTAGCTCAAAAGGTTATAACATAGCTCCAATATAAATATTCAAACTTTCACTTTTTAAGTCTTGAATATGTACTTACATGATGCAATCCTAAAGACAGTCAGAACTAACTTGCAAGTTAGAGCGTACTTTCTTTGCAAAATTTAAAGTTAAACTGCCAACAAGTAACCAACTTTTCATCAAAACTGTTTACAAGTGCCCGGTCGCTGTCTTTCAGTTAAAAATAGATCAAGCCTTGATAATATCCAGAATATTAGTAAAGTTTCCACATAAACATAAAGTTCAAGCAACTTCGCACAGTTGGATTTTGTGTTCTGAAAGCAAACAAAACAAGTTTATTATTTATATTTATGTTCTATGTTTGATTTTTTTTAATTCGATCCATGTGTTACATTCATGTAACACTTTTTCTTCAATGTTAATTTAGATATTCTTGATATCGTGTTAGATCCATAAAAAGGAGTGCTATTAATTCCCAATTCTGAATTACTAAAAGAACTGTGCCAATAAAATAAAAAAAAAATAAAAATAAAATATTTTGAAGCAATAATTTTATATGAACTGGCTATATGAATAGCTTTTCAACGAAAACAATAAAAGTTATAAAGTTCCTTTGAAAGCTGTAGGTAATAGGCAACCTGGAAATACAAAAATCAATGCTAGTCTGGCATGCTGAGATATGTTTTGTTGGTCTGCAGCCTTCGAAATTTGCCAAGTAAAACCGACCAAATTCCTAATTAACTTTCAAAGGAACACGCGATTCGTTCCCTTCCGTTGGTTTCAATTTTATAATGGACATTGGGGTTGCATATATAATATCCACTGCACTGCTTTATTATAACAGTGAATGGTAGCAAAGCACATTTCTTTATAGTTGATAAACTCTCCAGCAAATACGACGCAAAATTAAAATAATAAACAAAAATAGAAATGGTGTTTAAATATAACTACATTGGAGGCTGTAAATAACCCAAAGCAATTGTTTCGAATTATCCTATTTCCACTTTGTACAATGTAGCAGCTCATTAAAGCTTTTTAGAGTAATCTGTTTACAAGAGCCACAGAGCAATAAAGTACTTAGTCAATTTTACTAACACAGTTTGTTATTATTGTGAAGTTGTAATTTTAAAACGCAAAAATCAAAATGCTTTAAACAGGGTGCGCAGCTTAGATAAAAAAAACTGCGCGCCACGTTAAAAGGATTTTATTATGAGTCGTTACCTGGATCACCCAGCGCCTCTATTCTAGAATTAACATCAAAGACAGAAATTAGGGATCTATTCTGCAGAAACAATTTAGAAATTAAGTCGGTTTTAAAAGAATTAAACACACCCTAGAAGTTTCCAGGGAGTATTTCCTATACTCTTAATTTCAAGAATTGGCGTCTAGAAAATGTTCACAATATATCATGAACTCTATATTTTCTACATCTCTCTTGTTTAAAATTTGATTTGCATTTGCCCAATTAGCGGATTTTTAATACTACTCCTCTAGCAATTAGATAAGAATCTGTAACAATTAGTTTTATATGCATTCACATATACAAGTGTACTTTTTGTCGTATTTAATGGAATTGGAAACTTACAGCCTAAGCACACATAAAGGTAAGCAGAAGCAGTACCTAATACACATGCTGTAAAAGTAGTTGTCAAAAAACTTAATAGGGTGTGGAAAATATTAATCTTTTAAAACTCTCTTACTATGTATACTATTAATCTGATGTTCTGACAAAAACTTATTTTCAGAAAAACATACATAACTTTTAAAACCCTTTGTTTTTGCACCCTTCCAGTTTGTGTATTTTTAAGGTTTCATATTTACAGTCACTGTTAAAAACAGACTTATTTAAACTCCTGTCAAACAAGTCTGTTTGACAGAAGTTTTTTTGTATTAAAATTGTACTATCAAGGCTTAAACTTGGCAACTAGCCGAATTAAGGAGGTATACAACACTCACACTGGAATCCTGATGCAACTGATCAGAGTTTAAATGAGAACAAATGGGCCTTTTTTAGCATACAAAAAATAGAAAAACTAAACAATAGGCAAATTTTGACAAATACTTTTACTGACACATTATTTCCATACATTTTTCAAATGTTTACCTAATATTTACCTTGAACATATAGCAAGAGGTCCTTGTCCTTCACCCACCTCTCCCAATAAGGGTTCCTTCCCAGCAGTGATGAACCCAAGAGCTTTTTTCACTCCATCGAATAGTCCAGTGGAGGAGACAGGCCCCCCTGGTACCGTTGTAGGGCGGTAAACATTCTCCCCAGCCCCCTGAGGTTCCAGGGAGGCATATGTGCCTCCACTAGAAGTAGTAAGACCGGCTGGCATTGATGGATTGCAGACGAGACACACTCCTATGTAGTCTGTGATAACAGGCAGGAAGACACATAGTGGGTATAACTCAAAAATATGCTATATGGGGCACAAAGCAAGCAGATGCATTTTCAAGCACAGAGTGGGTAATTTTCAATGGAAATACTGAGGTTTTTATGCAGATAGCAATTATTAACTATTGTAGTTACTAAGATATTAAACTTCTACTAAAATCCCCTTTACTACCTACTTTAATAAAAAAAAAAAAAAATAAGGAAAAGGAAATATCATTCCTGTATTCACATTTGAACTTGCCTCAGAACAGAATAAGTTCAGGAATCAGAGGCTCTAGCAGCTGCCTTGGGAAAAACAAAAAGTCCTTTTTTAAACTTATAAAGCTGGCTAAGATCTAGGGAATTTTTGATTCTATGTTAATAAAATTAATAAAATATCCTGAAAATACAATTTTTTGAATTGAATTTTTAGAATACAACTCTTTAAAAGCACATTATTGGATGAACAATTTGCTACCTACAAGTTTATTATAAATTTAAACTAAAACACAATACGTATCAAGACAATAGTGTGATGTCAAAAATTTAATGAGTAGGTGGTATATTGAGTTTACTTACATTTGTAATAATATGTAGTGTGGAAAGATCTTATGGTTTACAGATGTGACTGTTTTATCATTATTTTGTTATAGTTTTCAGATTTACAGCAAAAACGATTCCAATTCCAATCCATACTTTGAAGATTGGAGATGGAGAAACAAACTTTATTTTTTAACAGAAATTTATAGCGTTTTCGGGTAGCTGCTCTAGAATGTCTCTGTCTTTTATTGGTATCTGTCTCTGATCTTTATTGAGAAAAGAAAGGACGGGAATACTCTCAGATCAGTCTAGTAGAAGCAACCATCCGAAAGACCGAAAACCCTATCAAATTTTGCATCAAACTCTTAGAAAAAATAAACCAGAGGAAGGCGCCGGCGTCTGTTATGGTAGGTCCCCATGTGCGGATATGGCGTATATTGCGGATCCACAGTGTTGCCGCAGTGCGCACTGCATTCCATCTTTTTTGATATATGCGTCGTTGATATAACCTCTAAAATCATATGGCAAATGTCAAAAATTTCGATATACTAACTGTCGTTGTTTCCACTATTTATCCAACAACAAATACAGCTATAATTAACAACTATTAAAAAAATGTGGCAACATTTCGCAAGAAACTTCAATTTCAACCAATCAGATCACAGTGCCAAATCCGCAATATACGCCATATCCGCACATGGGGACCTACCATTACCTCTGTCAAGTGTGAAAATGCCAGTGACGTAGCATTGGTATAGTAGCACATAAGAAAATATTTTATTAAAAATAATAATGGAATTAAATTGCTATTTAGTAATATTATACGTAATACTATTAGCAAACATCGACTTACTAGTAAATAAATAAAAATAATTGTCAATTAATAGTCGTTGATAACCCTGGGATTATATCTCCTGCGCCACTGGAAAAACTGCTCAAAAATTTAAATAAAAAAACTGTCTACAAGTTACAGGAGTAGAAAAGTATTTCCCAAAATGACATTATTGACTTCACTGCGGTATATACTAAATCATATTTCGAAGATTTGGATGTAAAATAACTGGTTTTAGAGTTATTTGAAATAATTTAACTGTTGCTGAAAAACGCCATTATCTGTTTACCTGTGAAACGTAACTCCATGCTCCTTTCTATAGCCTAATAGCCTCTGATTTTACAACCGTAATCTGCACATCCCACCATTGTAAATAACACAATTATTTATAATATTAAATTCTTGCGAAATGCAATTTATTGCAAAAAAACACATAACCAAAGAAACGTTTGGTCTTCGCCTTAGACATGGCGTCTCATCATTTTTGGTTGGTAACAGCTGTCAATGTAGCGGAGAATTGCGCGCGCGGATTCCATTAGTCTACTTATTCTGAGGTCAAACTGGTCTATCAGCTGTCACCTGTTCCAACGTCGGCTATGTCAATAATGACATAAATTTAATATATATACTTTATAAATTAATTTAAAAAAAATTTTATTTAAAAACAAATACAAGTCTCAAAAGTCTCAAAATGGTTAGCTGAGCCATCAAGAAGTTGAGCTAGTTCAGGTTAGTGCTCCACACTCCATAGATGAAGTTTACTTTTTACAGAAAACTATAACAGAATAATGATAAAAAGGTAATACGCTTTTTAAAAATCGCATTTGTAAATCACAAAAAATACAGTACGTATACAAACCATTCACTTTAATCACTTATTACTGTCATGACATTTTTATGCTATCATCTCAACATGTGCAGAAAACAGGTGGAGGTACGCGAGGTATAAACTTAGTATTTTATTATGGCTGCATTTATGGTTAATTCAGTTTTCAAAAATAGAAAATAAGAAAACCTATAGTTTTTTCCTTCTGTGAGAGTGAGTTACAACACTTTTTTTGGTTAAAACATGTTAATTACACAATCAACAACAAACTGCATTAGAAAAAAGTTACAGACATCTAGGGTCTGAATTCAGGAGATTTAAATAGTCGGTTTACATATTTGAATGACATCAAAATAGAGAAGTATCTAACAGCTTGTCAATAAAAATCCACCAAATATGTGTTATGCTGTCTTCATTTTGAATATGATAATTGACTATTCAAAATTTGTGGATTCAAAATTTGAAAATTTAACAGTCACTACACTAAGTAGGTACATACTTAGTTACATACATATTAACCATTAACTTATTTTTATCATCTAGTTACTTTGGAACCTTCAATTTTTTATACCCATCTCCTTTTAGCACATGTTGAGAAGATACAATAAAAATGTCGAAGTCAATATTTCAACACCGACTTGACGAAAATAATAAGTGAATGGCTTATAATAAGATACATATCATAATAAGATTATTTATATAATAGGCTGAGAAATTGGCAAATTTATCTCATTTCATCAAGGAAATTATGTCAATTAAGGATGATTTTTACAACTATCAGTAAAACTCAGTTTGAGGTTTAAACTTCAGATCAACAAACATTTACATTTACAACTTATCTTAAACCATGAACTTTAATTAACATTGACACTTCAGAATCTTTTTCTTGTTGTCACATTCAAAGCATTCAAGTGACAGTTGAATTCATCATGAAATTTTCATATCTTCAGTGCCACCCTAAGTTTTATCTGGACGTTTACTGATAGTTGTAAAAGTTGTCTTAAGTACACATATTATCAGTGTTAATTTGTAAAATAACTCCAATTTTATCCAAATATGACTCCTTCGACCATTTATTAATGGAGGAAGCTGCCTATTAGAATATGCAATTGGTCCATAATATTCACAGTGTTTTGGCAAAATAGGAAACATAACACAAAAAAAAAAGTAGCTTCAGATAGGAAGTTTTTTTCTTATAGGTATTTACCTATAATACATTTTTATACATTATGCACTATCACGGTAGTACTATAAGCCTAACGTAATACACCCACTATAAGCCCTAATAGATATTTATAGGAAAATATAATGAGATCTGTTCTTTTATTCTATAGTTATTTTTATTTTTTGTTTTATAAAGCCATCTTAAATATTTTATATTCAGGAATTGCTACTTACCCGAGCATGTACAGCACATGTTGAGAAGATATGATAAAAATGTCAGAGTCAGATTTCCACCTACTTGATGTCAATAATATGTGGATGGTTGATATAGGGCGCTACCACAAGTATCTAAGGGGCATGTGTTACATTTGGTTAGGTTTTAACCAAGGTTCTATAAAAACGTTTGTTTTTCAACACTACAAAACCCTTTAGGAACTGTAGAGGCTAAAAATAGATTTTTTTAATATATTAATTTTATCCTGTGGTGTGCATAATCAACAGGGATATGGCACATTAATATTATAAATATTATAGGTGTAAGCACCTCAGTATTTCCAATATTTCAATAATAAATCATGCAACAGGAAGCATCCACATATTCATGCAATCTACGATTCTGTGTTCACTATGTAAATTGAAAAGCGATAAACAAAAAATTTTTCTGAACATTTAACATCTGTGTGTACAGTTGATGTGATATATGTACCTAGCTATAAGTAGTTGTAGAATATTTCTTAATGTAAATTATAAGGAGAATAAATTAAATGACTTTGGTGACCAAATCTGGACTTAAACTTTCATATGTAATTATCACCTGCTAAAAATGGGTGGTACTCAACCCATACTCTCTTCTCAATAATTACTTAAAACACACAGACCTTATATTTCTGCTCTCTTATAATATGGTGGTTATTTTCCTAGTTACATATTATTATTAAAATGAGCATATTGATTTTTATTTAACCAGTCATTGACAACATCTCAACCAACCATAAACTTAATATTGAATTGAGTAGGTACTCAACAAAATAAAATTGTCAATTTTATAATATGAAAACTTACCTTTTGTTAGTTAAAGTTTTTTGTCGGTAAAAACCAACCCTTTGTCACTGGTCACTGTAAATAAAAAACGGTACTTCGCGCTTCGCGGGTCTGCTTCGCTCCGCACTGTGTGTTGTAATAATATAGATTTTTAAACTAGTACATGAAAGACGTAAGGCGTTTCTTTTCCACTCGCGTATTGAGTATTCTACTCGTCTAGAACAGATAGGGACAGAAAAGAGAGGAGCGAGATTGGCTAATGCAGGTCACGTGGTTTGTTGCCTTCAAACCTATAATATGCAATAATAAATAAATGATTCCTTAAAAATTCACAAAAGTTAATTATTTTTCCAATTCGATAAGTAGGTGATTAGACAAAACTCTTTAATATGGTACAATATCGACCTAATTATGATGCATAATAATTACACATTAGAGAGCAAACAGCGCAGACCAATCGTTGACTGATGCTTTAACAACGTTGCCAAGAATATGGATATGATGTTATAATAGGTTATAAAATTATTATTTTGGTATTCTGTATTAAAATAATAATTGATATGAGTCATATCTCTAGTACCTATCATAAATTACTTTGATAGATTACTTATTGACTATTGAAAAAAACTGAAAAATATTTAATGCCTAGCATCTTGATAGAACGACGCAACGTTGCTTAAAACTAGATTTATTATTGATCTCACTCAAGTGATTACAAACTCTCTGCACGTATTAAAGTGCGCCATCTGTCGTTGTATAGCAAATAGTTTTGCGAAGTTATGGATTCTGGAGATTCCTAATTCGTGATTGTACAAAGACACGTATAGATGGCCCCTAATGCATCCTAATTCGGTTTTTTCTTTTCATCAATCGCACTCAAAATTCTACTTTTTGCACGCTAATGAACTCTTAAAAATAGCGTTTTAAGGCACTAGTGTTAAAAGTAAATACTATATAAATTTTAGAAGAAAGAGTAATTTTTAGTATGTTTGTAGAAAAATATTCTATGGTATTCGTGTTAAAAATGTTCTTGAGGAAATAATTCAAATTTTTCACATGCCTGCCATAAACCTGCACTTTTCATCGCATCATAAAAACCTAAAACTATTAGAAAAAAAATATTTGGCCCATGAGGGGATCGAACCCGCGACCTTCGCGTTATTAGCACGACGCTCTAACCAACTGAGCTAATGGGCCAGTTGGAATTCTAGTTTATTATCCAGTAGTAATCGATCTAACTTAAGAGTGAAACAAATAGGAGTGATAAAGGGTGTGCATAAAAAACTCGTAGAAAGCCATAGAATTAAAACTTTTGTCTGGGGCACATTATAAGAAATTATACATTATATTTATTCCTTATACTTTGTCTGAGGTAAGTTCTTTAAAAAATGAAAATCGGAACATTTTGTGATATTTTCGACTTTCATTTTTTTTTATGAAGTCATCTCAAACAGACTGTTGTAATTCCACAGCTTACTTGTTTTTTTTTTAAATGAACGCATGATACCATAATTATAATTGGTTTTAGTATGTTTTTATAAATTTCAAAACTATACAGTTTGTTCTTCCCATTTTGTAATGAGAGAAGCTGTGTAGAAAAATTTGTAGAATTCGTTTCAAATTGATATTCATCTGGTAGGCTGAGAAATTAACATATAATTGGCCTTTACATGGATTGAAGTATGAAGAATCTGTCAATTGCTCAGCCCGTTAGATAAATATTTATTTTAAATAGACTGTAAAAGTTATTTTCGTTCCACAGCGGTTTTGGTTGACAGACCAGCTGATTTTCACACAACTGATTGGTTGAAAATCAGCTGGTCTGTTATTCTTATGTCAACCAAAACCAGAACCGGTGCGAAACGAAAATGACTCATGTGATTGTTCAGGTTTTCTTCCAGAATGTTCCTGTGGCTTTTATTGTAAATAAAAAAAACAAATGCTGGCTGAAGATTTTCACTTAAAAAACTAGTCGATAATGTACGAACTTAAAATAATTAACCACTCAAAATCTGACTTTAGTGGGTCAGAATCCAATGTGTATATGTCTCATAAACAAACTTGAAGTATTTCGAATCTGTCTTCCCCAAAGTTATAGTGAATAAAATTTTCTTTATAAACAGAATAAACAATCGATAATCAATAAAATTCATACAAATATAATGATGTATTCATCTAGAAAGCTGCAAAATTGACATATAAATAATTACATATATAAATGGAATAGGACAAAATTGTCAATGCTTCCGCCAGCTATATGAATATCATCTTCATCTATTTAAAATGCACCATACACATATACAAGGTGACATTAAGTGCGGCCTTTGATTGTCAGAAAACTACTGATACCAAAAATAAAAAAATTTGGTATTACATATACTAATTCTAAAGTCTAAAATGCTAAGCTTAAACTCACCTAAAATATTTCATAGCACTTTTTGTTATACTATAAGCCAACTCCATCTTTGTTTCTTCAAGTGGAACACCCCTATATTCTGATTGCGAATTTCAATTCAAAATTTTTGTTAATTAAACCATGCTCTTAAAAACAAAAAATCGTAATTTTTCAACTTTCAAAAAGCTATAAAACCTTAACTGTTGAAGATATAGCAAAACAGCTTCCAGTTTCCTATCTTAGTTTGTCGTGGGATTTATGTCATTATTTTAGGTGAGTTGCTCACATGCACTGACTTTAGAACCACACCGAAATGTCAGAATTTTAGTAGTTTTCAATAATCGATTGACTCAGTTCCCAGAGATCATTCTGTATATTCCTCACGAATAGGTAAGTATTTAGGTGAATTTAACAGAGTAGTTTAATTTTTTAGAGTTCAGTTTAAATGGATAAAAATCTGTTTAAAATGGTAAATGGCACATATCTCTTATTTCACCATTGAAAATATGTAAAAATTGTAAATTTTGAAGGAGAAGGATGTTTTATCCTTTTCTTTTCACCAGTCCACTTGATGACTTTTTTAGTGAACACCCATTATTTATTTAATAATCTAAGGTATTATTGTAAATAGTACACAATCGCATTTGGATTCAAACTTATCAATTTTTCTTTACACATTTTTCCCAGAACCAATTTATTGTTACGGTAGGCAGCGACAAAGCGCAGGAGGCGGGGCAACGCGTGTTGTTGATGAAGCTTCGCGACGTATCCGCGCTGCGTCATGGCTGACACGAGTGATTTATTGCTCTGTGTGACACGAGTGATTTATTGCTCTGTTTATCTAGAAGGCAGTTGTTTACAATCTTTTTTTTTATGTGAGATTATTCAAGAATTCTTATCAAGAACGTTCTAGGTTTTTCTGGAATTTTAGGATTGTGTATAAAAGGCGAATAGCGCCGCGGTTAGCGAGTAGTCTTATTTTAGTCGAGCTATAAGTAAGCTAAAGTACCGAACGATAATAGAAGGCTATAAAGTGTTAAGTAGTGAGTTATTTAGTAGTTGAATTGTACCTGTGTGTAATTGTGGGACAACTAAATAGTGTTTTCGTGTTAAATCGTTACACTGGAATTATTGAACCCTGAGTTCGCAACATTATTATACTTATTCACTTATTGTATTTGTATGAATTTACAAGGAAGGGGGATCAGAAAACTTGTAACAATCAATATTTGGCAATTTGTATATCTGTTATACACTAAACAGAAATGAAAATTCGTTCTCTAAACCCGAACTAATACGTTTTTCAAAGGCGATACAGACATTTCCAGCCGGAGCGGATACCTAATAAACGCAAAATAAACATGCCTAACCCGTTTTTATCCTGCAAATTTCGCCATATTTATGGCTCGCGCAGGTTAAGCGGCAGATTGGAAGTTGACTGAAGGGGGCAGGAAAAGGCTCCTCGGGGAACAGTTTCCGATTTTATTACGGGAAAGATACATGGAACAGCCGCGGAAAACGTATAAGCATGGCAGGTGGTAGGACAGAGGGATGATGTACGGACTCTTACTGAAGAGAGGAAATCAGGTCTGTTTCGGAATACGAAATTGACTTGTTTTTTCCCGCGGTGGTGCCTCTGCCTAAATCTAATTTCCGAGCATTTTGATATAGTTTTTGGGTGTTTCTTTTAACGTTGGAAACCGAATTTCGCACTATTCCCAGTAAGAGAGAGACTGAGAATAGTAATTTATACTGAAAAAGGCTCGGACGAAAACCTAGTTGATATTTCGGTATTTGTTGTTGTTTGTTGTACAAGAAAAAACTTAAAAAATTATGATTTTAACCTACTATATAAATAACGTTCGGGATTTCTGAAAATCGTTTTGGTTGTGACATGAAAATATCATTGACTTGAATAGTCCTTTAATTTATATAATTTTTTATATAATTTATATTAAATATTTGCGTGAATTAAAATTATAAGTGAATGTTACTTTTTCATTTATGTACACAGATTTAGGAGTTATCTATTTTGATATAGTGTCTTCAAAAAAGAGTTCAGAATTATTCGAATATTTTTTGAATGTAAAGATAGCAGGATTGACACTATATTAACACTTACCCGTCAATATCCGTAAAGGCCATGTTCAGATAACCGTCAAGGTATTTGAAATGTGGTACTCTTAATGTTCGGGACTCTTTGAGCTGCTCTTCAACCCCTCTGATTGAGAACATACTCCTAAAAGTAATGAAACACTATTCTCGGCCGCAGAAAATATCACAATGAACTTTTTAAGTAGGTAGCATGAAAACGAAACAATTGAAGTTAATAGTATATTACAAATGCACAGCTTTATGCTCAAACATTCCAGTCGTTCGAAGGAACGTAATAAGGTTCTTACAACCCTTGTAACATAATATACTATTATTACCCGCACTTACATTTATATCGCTCTGTTGAGTACCCAATAATGTGAATTTTGATATTATGAATGACAATGAGTGATCGGTCAATAGTTAAGCGCGTTGATCGATGGTTTATCTACACAAAAATGAATTAAAAAAAGTACTGACCTGTTAGCGAGATATAATAAAAAAATCTCTCAAATATTATGGGTATGTGGTTGTTGGCACTTTACTGTTTTGTTTTCGGTTTTAACTAAATCACAGCCCATTTTTAACTAATCTAAATTGCCGCTCGGCGCCCAAAAAGTACAGTCAATTTACCATTCATTATCGTTTGCTATGCAACTAAGTAATTCTATGAGCCCATCCCAAACAGAATAATTATTATCTGGCTTAATTGCTGCGAATCTGTTATAGCCATTGTGTATCTAATTGTGAGGATAATTTTATGACTGTTTACCAACCTACTAAAATATATCTACGTAGAGAATAGCAGAAAACGGTGTGGTTAGAGTCAAAGAATATCATCATGTACCCATGGTAAATAACAAATTTTTATTTAAGTATTATTTTTGGTATCCAATACATAATATGGCAATTACAAGTAAAAAACGTTTAAACCCATAAAAAAGAAACTTTCAAGCACTCTGTTTCATAGAAATAGTACCTAAACGTCATTTTTTGTATGCTTTATTTATTTAAAAATTCCATTAATTTTTCTAAGATTAATGACTAGATTATCTTAATAAACTTGATTAAACAAAAATGTATCGTCTCTTGAGTATATAAAATACATAATATGGCAGAGTTCTTTACAAAATGTGTAGATTAACATGTCTATACTTTATCTGCTCCTTGATCGCCCATTTTCAGTGCTTCTTCTACCATTTCCGCTGGGACGAATCCAGTACTTCTCCGATTTGATAGTCGATTTTTAGAACGTCTTTTTCTTTGAGTTTCACTCTGATCACTAAAAATAAGAAAAAATGCTGTCAAATGTGTCCCGCACTACACAAGATGCTACAAGCATGAGAGTGTGTATATTAAAGATTACACTTTGTCGCGAATTAACTAATTCTGTACATTTCATGATAAGATTCCTTTACATTTTCGCGAATTTGTGGACTATTTTAATAGTTTATTATGTATTTGTATAATAATATTTCCTACTTGTGGTTATGGTGCCGCATTCTCACCGGAGGATGATCTGCGGGATTGTAGTTTACCGGTATTCCATAAGCCTGAATTCGGTTGTTCATAACTGCATTTGTGTCATCTGATAATCTGGGAAAGGAAATGAAGAAATTATCATTAAACCTTTCTACTAAAACGAAGCTATGCATATAATAATTGAAAAAAATAATAATGAAAGAAAGTTGCTGATTCTGCTCATATACAATGTATCTTGCTTCAAGCCATCTAGGTGGCAGTAGGGGCATTATTAAAAAAATGTGGTTAAACACGTGCTTTTTTCCAACTCTTACTTTACTTAGACTCAAGTCATTCTATATGATTACGGGGTGTTTCAGAATAGTGAGTCCATACTTAAGGATACTTTCCATTCTGTGCACCATTTTGAGATAAAAGTTCTTTTTTTACCGCCTGTAACTTATGAACGCCTCGATCAATCGGAGCGAATCCAACTGTTTTTTCCTCTTTTTGATGTTCTCTTTCACTTCCCACCACTCGTAGTTCCAGTAGGTAGTAGGTGCAATATTTTCGAAGATAGACCCTTCGGTGGTCGATTTTTAGACACTTTTAGAATCGCGTTTTTTTACCATTTAAAAAAAATACCCTTTAGAGGTTAATTTTAGTCGAATTGAGTTTGTTACTTTCTTAGGGGATTACAAACGTGCCATTCCGATCAACATCAAATAAAAAAAAATTCCAGTTTTTTTTTGAAATTGTCTAAAGAGGGGTATTACAATTCTCAACTTTGACCGCTTGTAACTTGAGAACGTTTTGACCGATTGAAGTGAATCCAACTGTTTTCTCCTCTTCTTGATGTCCTCTTTCATTCCCCGCCACGTTCTGAGGGACTGCAAACTCACAAGGACCTTGGTTTGTTGTATTTTTTTACTTTCTGTCTTGAACTATGCCAGCCATCATTTCCTGAACTAACCTGGAAGTGATCCTAAAGTACTGGGTGCCCATATGTAAATCGCCTTAAATGTGATTGAAATGAAAAAGAACTTGAACAAAAGAAGGTGTGAAAAAAAATAGACTTTCCAGATATCCCTGATGCTAAAAATATACATTCCTGCTAAATACAAATTTAAAGGAAGGCCTAAAGAAGAACAACCGTGTTCGCGTCAACTCAGACCAAAGGTAGAAGAGCAAGATCAAGAGATGCTAGCCTGGTTAGTTCTTGAAAACAAATTTCTTCACGGCCCTCACTCTCTATTGATATAACAGTTAAATTTAAAGAAAAATCAAATTGAGCCTTTTAACGAAATTAGAAATTTCTCGTATGAGGACGTAAAATTAATATTCTTGGGCCGCCCGTATTTCTTGTATCTGTTTGCCTACGAGTAGAATCGCCCCTGCCTCAAATTTTTAGTTCTGGAGAGACTCGGTGAGATCGCCACTATCCTTGTTGAAGCAAAATAATTAAAAGCGACACCGAGAAAAAAAGAATGGATCTCCAATGTGATCAGCCACGATTGGTTAGCAAATTTCGGAGGGCTCGCCATCTAGTAGAGAGAATTTTTACTAACCAAACATTGATATTTTTACAAATACTTGTAAGGGCAATTATATATGTTATAGGCTTGATCAATACTTACTATAAATCCTGTCCCACATTTATTAAAAGAATTACCGTCTCTACCTTAAAGGTAGGTACCAAACATTAGTTATTTCTTTCGACTTCAGCGACGATCAGGTACTTTTATTTGACTTTCTGCGTCATCATGACATAATTTTTGTCTAAAAATTCGTATTCCTATACCATGTTTCTATATAAGTTTATTTTATACATAGCTATCTTCTGCATTTTGCAAACGTGTTGCAACTCGTACGTATACCCTTTATGGACCTACGAAGACCGAAAACCCGAACGGCTCACCGTTGATAGCGATGCAACCGTAACTGAATTTGTCGTAATGAACTTGGTTCTGCCTTGCAGAGATGGCCTATGCAATGTCTGCGCCAATTTTCTAGAAGTATATACCTGCATTATGAGAAAATGGCAATATCTCGGGTAAGTGGAAAGATTTTAGGCGGGTACTAGCTTCAATACGTATAATTGCAGTGAAAAAATCCCGCAAGAATCGCCGACATATCTGCAAAAAGTTCTGAGCTTGTTAGGCATCAAAACCAAGCGCATGAACCACCCTCCCCAATGCTCTTATTACTCTATTTTGGTAGTCACCACCACGTTAGTCCTGTTCGTGAGTCTGTTGGTTGTAACCAAGAAGTTGGTCGAGTACGTCAAGGAGGACGACGGAGTGTTTCAAAATATTCTACCGGAGTACAAAAGCAGATGTTCATGTTATCAAGATGAGGATTAAAATAAATATGGTGGTGATAAGTGGCTATGTTTATCTTATCAAACTCACTGATCTTAGTGGTTAAGAAGCAAACATTATTATGACTCAACATAGAACTAGTTTTATAAAATCGATTTGAATTGAGTATTTCAAATTATGATATTCTTTATATTGAATTAATGTTATTAAGGTTATTTATTACACGTCGAGTTTGATATATTAACTACAGATACGAACCTGAAAGAGCACTCGGTATTGACTGCCACAAAAGCTTCACCCATTTCCACACATCCAGTGATATTATTTATTTGTCGTTATCAGAGAGATAGAAGCTTATTGTTACAAAGTCTACAGTCAACTGACATAGAGAGAGGAATCGCTATCGATAATAATTTTTAGGTTAATCTTCATTATGCTCTTATTTAATGCAAAATGACCATGTTTTGTTATCTGAGAAAAATGCTTTATGCCGTATCAGTTGGAAACAATTGGTTTTTGTCTATCTTTGTTTACGACATTTTATTACTTACTGCGTGCGTAAGCAAATGCAGCAGAATGTAATGTTTTCGTCTCAATGCATAAAGAATGCACGCTGCTAACTTCGTAATAAGTTGATTTGATTGTCATGAATATGCGGTCGTTGAAATATGTGATTATACAAAATTTTATGAATATTGAATGTCACGCAAAAAATGGGATGCTTTCTCTCTCTCTCTCTCTCTCTCTCTGCCGCAGCTATTATTCAAGCCTATGAAAACATAAGATAAGATACCTACTTATTAACTTACCGCCATTTCTCAACCTCCATGTATAATCGGAAGCCTAAACTAGAAAAAATAAAACAAATCTGCTAGCGAATTCCTCGAATATCGATCCTTTTCGATTATGCCATAAGAGACGTTTAGAACATTTGTATACATACGTTTTAATTTATGGATCAATCACGTCCGCACTTATTACGACACTCACTAACATGCACTAAACAAAAATCACAAACTTTCGGTTTCGCAGTCAAGAAAATGAGTCAACAACCAGCTAAGTTTATGCTCTTAGCTGCTCAAGTTAACAATTCATGATTAAGAGTTCTCGTTTTTCGCATAATATGTAAGGCATTGGCCATCTATAAATTGTTCGTTCATGTTTCATTCATACCTACGCAGTTATTGGAGATTATCGGCTGCAGGCAAATCATAGTTTGACAAGATTTATAATTTAATAAAAACTGAAATAAATTTTGATTAATATTATTAATTAAATTTTGTCGAAGGACTCTTAATAATAAAACAATAACGAATACATCGTTGTAGGCTGTCTGACCATGTATGTGCATCCCATACACATAAGCGTATGACCGCTATGTGTTTCCTAATTCATTAAATGTTTCATTCAGCACATTGTCCAATCTTGGCAGTTTCAATGCTACCCAGGTAATTCTGATTCAGATAAAATACAGGGATGGATTTCATGATAAATCGAGTTTATTGTTGAAGTCGGAAGTGCTTGGAGGTATATTCCTTTTATTGCATTTGTAGATATTCAAAATAAGTAAAGGCAATTTGATATTTTAGAAATGTTGTATAAGTACTGCTCTAAAATAAAAATGTTGAAATTGAGAAAGAAAATGTACTTACTTATATTAATTTTCTGTTTTTTTTCTATTCATAAAGTCTTAGGTAAATATCGTAACCTATATTTAGTATATTAACCTACTGAGTTATACCGGGTGTCCAGCGCAACCCTGAACATTCTCAAGATTAACATGAGAAATAGGTTTTAATTTTTTTGCGCCTGTACGGTTGAATTGTTGAAAAACTTTTAAGAGTAAAGTAAGTTGTAGAGCGTATGGTCAGCTATCATCCTGTAATTTTTTCAATCCCCCCCCTGTTTTGGCCGTTTTTTGGAAAAACCCCTCGAAAAGTGCAAAAATTTCAATTTGGCGCGTCACCCCCGCCATGCATGTACAGTGAGTGTCGCCACATATAAGCCATTCACTTATCATTGTCGTCAAGTAGGCGTCGAAAATTTGACTTTGACATTTTTATCGGATCTTCTCAACATGTGCCGAAAAGAGATAGGTATAAAAAAATGAAGGTTTCAAAGGTACCTAGATGACAAAAATAAGTTAATGGGTAATAGGTGGACATTTTTTTGGTCCACTCTACGCATATTTTAATTTTGCTCTTTTTAAGGGATTTTTTTTAAGCCACATTAACCCACAAATTGACAATTTTTCGAGTATTTGCAGAATTTCACACATGCCAGTATCTGCATGCATTTTTATAATGTATAATTAAAAAAAGAACGAAAGACGGAGCGTGAATAATAAATATTGCTCACGCTATTCTAGTTCAAAAGTTATAACCACACCATATTATGTGCTTACAACCTTATAAATGATGACTATATTATTGTACAGTCGTGACCAAATAAAACTTTATCGAAATAATTATTTAACTGTTTTTTTGTAGTTTATCGGGCATCAACAACAAGCACAGTCAACGCAGCCGAGGACAGGTAGGCCGCAATGTTACCGCTATCACAACTCGAACCGTCCAATCAGTTACAGACCTGTGGCTTTCACGATCGTCCGTTTCTGTCCAGCTCGTGCTCGAAACAATCCAATGGAAAAGGATAGAGAAACGCGCGACGTCAAGTTGTAGCGTGGCACACTCGTGGCAATTCAAAACTTTTGCCGGATATTTTAGTAGGGAACGTGCGTTGCAGATTCCAACTGGCCGTCAGCGTAGGGGTATAGTGTATCGATACACGTCTCATTTATCGAAACTCGTTAATTAATTTTCTTTAGTAGCTCGTTCTGAATATGGTTCGGTGGGTTAGTTTTTTGGCTATTTTGGCCGTTGCCGCGGTGACTGTCCATTGCGAGGACGTGAAAAATGACAAGAATACCGGAGGCCTGCAAATCGACGTTGTTTTCAAACCAGAAGTTTGCGAGGTGAAGTCCAAGAATGGGGACATGCTGACGATGCACTATACCGGTACTTTGACTGATGGTACCAAGTTTGATTCGAGGTAAGCCAACGCTTATATTAGACTTTCCCTTATATTGATCTCCTTTTAAATTGTTGGTTTACCTAACCTAACTATTTTTATTTACTTACACAAAATTTATAGTAAGAATAATAATTAAATGTCAAGTAATAGTAAATTAAGGTACCAAAAGTAGCAAACACTTCTTCCTCGAATTTTTCTTAATCCGGGGTGACATACATCTGTCACTCCGGTGGAAAACGTCGATTTTTTTTTAAACTAAATCCAAACTTGTTATTGGTTATAAATATGTTAAAAAAATCGTGTTTCCTACTTTCTCAACTGACTGACAGATGCATTACACTTCAGATCTACTGAATTGTTATACCGTTTTCAGGTGACTGCTCTAGAGCGTTCTGAGAGTATTTCTATCCTTTGTTTTCTCAATAAAAATATAAGGATGGCAATACTCTCAAATCCCTCTAGAGCGGTCACTCGAAAAGGCTGTTAGATAATAGAATCACTTTCAAATTGATATTCATTTAGTACGCTGAGAACTTGACATATAAATAACATATTTACATGCATGGAATAATGCAAATCTGTCACTATTTAAGTCTGCTAGGTGAATATCTAGTTGAAATGATACTTAGGCCAGATTGTACAAGTCACCCTCAAAGTCGGGTTCAGCTAAATTCGACTGGTACTTGAACTCGCCCATAAGAAAAGCATTCCTGTCACCAAGTGTCAGAAATGAAATTAATTTGACAGCATTACTATTCTTATGGGCGAGTTCAAGTACCAGTCGAGTTTAGCTGAACCCGACTTTGAGGGTGACTTGTACAATTGGGCCTTAATCCTACAACTTTGTGAAAAGAAAAACAAACTCAAGATCGAGCCACTTCAAACGGTGTCAACTCTGGATTAGATAAGAATTTACGCAAATATTTTGATTCACTTAAGAAATAAAGATTATTTAAAAAGCAATTCAACTATACACCATCACCTCGGAAATATAATACCCACATATTATTAGGTCCCATCTCTCATTTTTTTTATTAAGAAAATCAATCGATAAGCCGCATACAAACATCAACATTTCGACCCAGAACGAGAAAAACAAACAAGCAGAAAAGTACCTAGGTATACGTGATTCACTTAGTTTTGATATCTCATTACCTTTGAAATCTTATTGTTTTTATATCATATTCTTTTAACACATGTTGAGAAGATACGATAAAAATGTCAAAGTTAGATTCTCAACGCCTACTTGATGTCAATAGTAACAATTGATAACTGCTGCTTGTTGCACCGTTATGCAGTGTGTCCCGTAAGCCCAACGATCAAATGTGTACTGCAACGTTCTTTGGTTAATTAAATATTAATTATTTTAAATATAAAATTATTTAAAACGGTTAACATATTTCGATCATTGTAAAACGCTCACTAAAAATTTAGAAATTAAATCCCCAAAGCATATTATTCAGGTTATAAAAGAAAAAGTAAAATAAAGATACTCAAGTCACAAATTTCACTCTATAGAAAATCAGAGCAGTCTCTTTAATTAGATAATATTCGGAAAAGTTCATTAAATTTTGACTTTGTTTAAGTTCACCTCAACTTTGCGCGGATTAAAGTTTCAGGTGTCTGTGAAAACTTGGCTGCGACTATCTTAATTAAAGCGTTAAATATTACATAAACTTCCAATTAGCAAAAAATCAACATTTTATACCCCAAAAACGGGCTAAATATGTTGGAATTATTGAAGTTGTTTACTGTTTCGTGCGCAAATTGTCATCAATAATTTTCAACAATATTTTAACAACTACACACGCATAAATGTAAATCAAGTAAAACTAACGCAACTTTTCAGTTTGTATAATAATTCTAGAACTACGTTGAATTTATATTTATTTTATATTGACAGAAAGCCATTTTCAGTCCCATAATTTTCCCGAATATATTACAACAGATTTGCTTTGCTGGGTGTTCCAGACATTCGCAATATTTGTACATGCTATCTCAATTAATTTTGCAATTTTGAATTGAGCTTTAGTTTCGATTTGCTCTCAGAGGTCATCACGTTTACATTGCATCGTGATTGTTATAAATTGCTTTTTTTTACACATATGAGATCATTTTGTAATTAGGCTTCTGTCACAGATATATTTCTCTAGTAATAGAACACCTAATCAATATTCGATGGTGGTCTAGTAAATATCGAGCCTCATACTGGCGAAATTTGCATAATTTGTAAGCTAAAATACACATTAATTCACAGCCCGGGTAAACTCGAGGATAAATTTGTCCTTTGGTTCTACGACAGGGAAACAAGTCGAATTGGATACAATTCAACCTAATTGCATTAAGTAAGTCGGTTAAATATGGATTAGGAATTTAGACTAAAAGGTGTGTGATCAAATTCTTGCATTGCTTTGCAGACTGCAAGTGCTTGCAGAACAAAAAAAAAACGTTTATTGAAATATCTTGATTTAATCTATATAGAAGCTTAAAAGGCTCGAAAATCCAATTTTACCAGCGCAAGAATTTCCCGTACCCTATTTAATAATTGAAATCCATCTGGAACAAATTCACTTGAGTTGTAAGGGTTTACACGGAAGTTTGGAAATGTATGGAAATATGGGATGACGATACAAACAGCACTCGTTTCTAGAGTTAATGTAAATTGCAAGTTTTCGGAAAAGGAATCATACGTCTACAGCTTTACTATCAGAATCCAAAAACTAATAACACTCAGTTAAAACCGACTCGGATAAAGGTAGATAAATGTCAAGCTTCTTAATAAGTAATGCTTCTTCATCCATCCAGATTAAGTTGCCTAGCGACATCAGGATAAATCCTCTTACTTCTTCGAAGTTATTAACTTTTATTAAACCTTTATGTAACAGAATTAAAAGAACTGGTGGGTTCGCAAAAGCAAAATCTGTAATTGCAATATAGGTATATGAATTAATGGAATTATATGAGAAATGTGTTTATAGAGCTTTGGAAATTCAAGAATACCTCATAAATAAATTCACCATTAACACTGTCAATAATTTACCATCCATATTACAACCTTCCCAATCGATTCATGGATAGCCTATTTTAATAATGCAACTAAAACTAGATTTATTATTGCTCAAGTGCATGCATCCGTACATCAGGACATGCATTATTCAAGATTAAAGTTGTATCTCAATGAAAAAAAAAAGGACGAGAGTTATATCTCGGAAAAGCTGGGATCCATAAATATCTGGGCGAACGGTGTATGCTTTTTAAGAATCCCGTATAGTTTCGGTTGGAAGAGAAAATGAGATAGGATGGCTTTGAACATAATTTTAATAATAAAAGTAAATTATAAAAAATATAAATAAAGTCTTAATAATAAATAAATAAAATTAATTAGTTTTGAAAGTAATGTTTTAATACTGTTTGATAATTCACCTTCTTTAACAAACGATTGATTTCGCTAAAGATACATACTGTGAAAAATCAATATGTTACTTGAAAGTTGGCCCCATTGGATATCTTTTCAATTTATGGTTGTTGACCCCAATGACAGAATGTTTGCCAAAAATCATACTGCTGAAAGTATTTACTTTTGGTTAGTTCCGTCAAATACCTAAAATATTTTATCATTATTTTGATAACAGAGGTATTTGTATTACCTTGTTGAAGTATAAAAAGAAATTATGTTTCCTACATTTTCTACGAAATATATTTTTCGTTTAAAACAATTTACCTGTAATAAAACAAAAAAGTAATAGAATAGTATGACTTGTAAAACTTTCTATTAAAATGTTGTGCGACCACTTGCGACTTTTCCCACAACACTGTGTCAAATTATGATGCTTGTCCAGTTTGAAATGATGTAAATAACAGTGACCAGTAAACTTTATTATTAGGCTACTGAAGTACTTATAATGGGCGCGTTCTTCGACAGGTGTAATAAATTTGAAAATGCTATAGTATTTTTTTAGCGCTTCCTCGATCCATTCAAACTTGAAACGGAATTAAAGATTTATACTTCCAGGAACGATAGACCGTTGAAAAGAAAATGTCAATAGCCGTTCTTAAGCACATTTAACTGGTCGCTTATCTTGTTATAATCTAACTTCGATTATCTCTTCGCCTTTTATTTAGCCCCACTGATATTTGTCTTTCTCCTTTTCAATTTAGTCGGATTTCGCGCGGCTTTACTCCTTCGACTCTAAGGCTCCCGCTTAAATTTCTAATATATATAATCTCTACAGTTTTGAAGGTTTCAATGAACACTCCTTTCTGACATTTTATCGCTTTTGAGATCGTCGTACCAGTTACATTTCTGACGTCAACGCCTTAAGATTATTGAACTTTAATACAAGAGTTCGACAAAGATGGGAAAGAGTGCTAAAAAACTCAAGCAGGCAGTTGAAGAAATACCTCCAATTTAAACGTTAATAAACTATTATTGTGGTGACGTGAGATCATTTTTTTGTTATATTTCTATGAAAATTTAAAAAAATCTCTCATTATGTTATATGCGTATGTAACTCCGAATCAATTGGTTAGAAATACACGTAAGAACCTATTACGCTCACAAAAAAACACCAGATACTGATACAATACCCAAGTGGTTTAAACTTCTACATTATTTTAAGTTCGAGGATTAGCACTGACAAATTTGTAATACTCCAGTTCCCCGTGAATCCCCAAAATAAGCGGGCGGAAGCGTTTTAAGTAATCTTACGAATGGTTTTCTTTACGGTGCTCGACGTAAAATATGAGAGGGTTTAACAACCCTAAGTGCGAAATTTATCATGTGCATTAAATGAAATGATAACAAAGAAAAATATTGTATTCTTTTTCACGGCTGAAGGAGTGGCTGCGTCTGTTACGTTTCAAGGGGACAAATTTCGGTTTTTGCGCGTTTTTGCCTCAACAATTAGGTTCTCTTACCAAATTACGTTCTCAGTAAAAAAACAAATTTAATCTAACAAACTGCATAAAAGCCGTTATTATCTCAGTGCCTTTGTCTTTGCGAGAGAGGAAATAGTTTCGAGTACATTTCCTTGTGTATTTATTGATCCAGTTTCATGTTGGCTGAAGGAAACTTGGCACTTGCTGAAATTTGCCCATGAAGCTAAGAATGTGTCTCATTAGAAATTTTATTACACACAATTAGTGAACTAAAAGTACTCAAATAAAGTAAAAACTTTATCATGAATATTTTCGAGGCAAACCCACACAAAATAATGCATTTCGATGAAAAGTTCCGACATCTGAAATATTTACAAAGATACTGGCAAGAGCCCGGGGCTCGGCCGTAAATCCTATATTTGCCCCATACGATGACATGCCGAGGACAACGTTATAAAATGACTGCTGCAGGTTTAAAATTTTATCCTTTATTTGGCTTATTTCAACTAAAATTGCGATCAGAATTAGATGCGAAATAGAGTTATAATCAAACCTCTTAAGAAATTACTTGACATAATTATGTACCAAAAACAAATTTTGATTACCAGCGGGGCCACTTCGAAACAATGATTTTTTTGAATCAAGCGAAAAAGTCTTCATATTTTGTTAGGCACACGAAGAATAACTACTAAGATAAGATTTCTTGTGTTGGCAACCATTATAATTACCTACTTTTTCACTTTTGTGAGACACTAATTAACAGGTTTGGCATTTACTACGATTCGTCTCTGTATTCCTATATAGTTGAGTCCACTAGAATCAAAACCCTTAAATCCACTTTTGATCAAAAATGAGATGAAAACCTTATAATAGGTACTATTTCCTTAATCCCTCACAGTTTAACACATAAAAGGATAAACCACTCTAAATAAGCATTAAAATCTATACCAAAAACTTGCCCTTAAGTTCAAACATCACTACCTAGTTAGTTATAAAATGGCGCTAAATCCAGTTCAACCAATCAGAGACCGGAACGTAAAGTCAGGTGATCGGCAACGATCTTAAACTATGCTAAAGGGCACATGCATGCAATGTGGAGGTGTTTATTTAACTTTTTTGCAATAGTTGTTAAAGCTTTGTTGTTAAAAATTTCTGTAGGAAATGTTGGTGTATAGTAATGGAGAAGTTGACGTTGTTATATTCTGAGTGAGAATGTGACATAAAACACTGAAAAAGAAACATCTAATAGGCAAATACCTGCGTAAAATCTTTTAGAAAGAACCCAAATAAATGAAGACAATTAATGTGTAGAAGAAAAAATATGAATCACTAATGACCTATGTGCATCAGAGAAAGATGTACCTACCTGATTTAGTACTTTAAGGAGAGATTCATAGGTTATGATATACAGTTTTTCTGCTTTCCTGAAAATTTAGTTAAAGTGGATTTAGTTGGTTTTGATTCCAGTAGACTCCTTTGTAGTTTTTCTTCACTGGTAACTCAAAAGTACTTTACCCAAAGTCACCGTATAATATAGAGAGGTATTCGCACGAAACGCTGCAGCGGGGAACTTTTTTGTTGCCCGTGTTGGTAAAAAGAGACGGAACATAGAGGCCATTAGCACCGTTCAGTAATATAACACGCAATCTGTACGTAGCACTATGGGTGTATTTATACTAACAAGGTGATCAAAAATACTTTATATTTCTATTCAATCTTTGATCTCAAACTTTCAGATTTACACAATATTTAAATATTTTGTAGGTAGTTTTACGCAGAAAACCAACTTTAAATAGATAACATGCCAGGACAATAATTCACCTGGAGTAAAATAAATGAAATTTTATCTAAAACGCTTCAAAATGCAATTTTGGAATTTTGCATCTATAATAGCAAATTTGAAGTGTTTTGAGAAGTTTAAGTAAGAATTAGCGCCAAAATAATTTGAAATGACTTAAAGCGTTTATTTGATGTTTGTCGAAAAATTCCAAAAAAAATACAAGTTAGAATTTGGGCCAAAATCCCTACAGCCCACGGAAAGCTTTTGATCGTGGTTGTTATGCCACTACATTATATTGTGGTTGGAGTTTTTTTGAACGAATTTTTGTAGATAACCAATGAAACTCAATATAATAACAAAAATTATAATGTGTTATACATATCGTGGTCATACAAGATCATTTACAATATCATGCGCACATGTGAAATGAAGAAAGTTTTCACGCTCCGGCAATGAAAGCATAGCAAATGTAGGCAGGCCTCTATGTTCCATCCTTCTATACGTTGTTCTCTCATTCGGCGACCACAGATCGGACCCATACGTGTACGGTTGTTTCCTTGGAAGGGGGTTGGATCAACCAACTATTATTTATACCGTTAATCTCACGTGATACGTAATTATTGTTTCTGTAAATTCCAACAAGAATATTCTATATTCCGGACGGACATTTTATGGCCGGCCTTTTAAGGATTACACTAACCTATCCCAAGCCTCATCTTATTTCCTGTTTTCCCTGCAGCAAGTAGGACAGTTGTCAATAAAGCAAAGTGTAGAAGGTAAGATGACAGACCGAAAACTTTTATTTACACTAAAATTTATCCAACAATGCAACAGTAAATACGAGAATGTCGCTTTTAACCTAACGGAAACTAGATACTGAGATGAGGCTGTTATGATAACGGCTACACATCCAATAGCGATATTGTTATTAAGTATTTACTTTAGTATTAGCCAACAGTCGTTAAGTATGTATGGTTGCTATTTTGTGTCGTAAAAAAATTTAAAATTTTAATGTAAAATATGCCGAGTCACATAGAATTAAAATCGATTACGTTGGGTGGAGAATTTTCTGCACCGATGATTATTTCCTACTTGTGAATATAAGAAGTTAAGTGGACTACTATAATAAGGGAAGGTATTTTTTTCTCTTGAAAGTCAGTAAATAAACAGTAACGATTCTAGACAAAATTGATTTTTTTGATATGTACACAATATCGTTAAAAACTCGAAGAAATTGTTTGATCTAAAGTTGATTATCTACATTTAAGCGTCATGCGTTGTATAGGCTACCCGACCCGGCAAAATCTCATAAATCCCTACAAGAAGCCCGATCCTTATAAAAATTTTAAAGATTTCCAGTTCGTTTAACTCCCACCGCGCGATATTTTACACGGTTTATGATGTCTCCTTCGCGTCTTTCAACTCCCAAAAATGTTGCAAACTTTCCTTAAAACTTTCATTTGGGGGTCTCCTCCGAGATTTGGGTTGGGTCGCCCTAGTTTAACACGAAAATTTATTACCGCTATATAAATAGATAACTAAATTGCCTTAATCCGAAATTCAGTTGGTCGCTGAACTAAATTGTATCAACCACTGATTTTTAATAAAAAATGAAATGTTACTCTTAAGTCTTGGAAGATTTCTTTGTTGCAACTCATATAATTTCTTAACGAAGTTATAAATTTTATTGCATCGGGTAAAAACGGGACACTATTAAAAGTTTCTTCGCGTCTCCAAGGACGGTAAACAATTTAACTTTTTTGAAAAGTTCGTCTTTTCGGTTCAAGTGTTTTAGTTCTTTGCCAATTCCGCTACATCGTCGGTCGAGCTTCCCGAATTTGGACTTTTGTTCTTATGTTATTTACACATCAGTTAAATTTGTGCTCGGCTCGCTGCAGAAAAAAATTGAATTTGTTCGTAAACATTAGTCAAAATATTAAATTGCAATTAACCAGCGTTAAAATGGAATTTTCACCTCAGAGGAAACGGTTTCCATAATTCAAATTAAGTACTCTAATTAAGCGCCATTTGCAAACCGTGAATTCGGAACAGCTTTCATTAGTTACTTATTATTGTTATTATTCTTACTTTAAGAATTTATTGTGCAGCTTTATAAAATAAAAGTGGTGGATTTTTCAAATAGACCTATAAAGAATTCCCATATAAACCCCAAATTGCATGCGCTGTTCTTTAAGAGTTGATGTAGTGAAAGTATGATGATTGTATAAATGATTAGACTAATATATTAAAACATGTTTTAGTTTATAAAGTATTAGTTAAACAATATATAATTTTTGATGATACACATCAATACACAGGGTTGAAAATTTTAAACGGCATTCATTGTGTTGGAATGGCGAATATGTAACCCCTAACTAACCTGAACTAACCCCTATAATAAAAAAAAGCAGAGGTCTTTATACCTATATGCTATATGAAGGTCTGCATAATAACGATATAATGATATGTACAAGAAGTTAAAAAATATCAGATTAAACCCGGGTAAGTAAGAGTGTACTTTATTTCTGTATACCCTGAATGTGAGTCTTAACTATTTTATGACTTTACAATGGGTGTCGCAAAATTTAAATATGGACATAAATTCAGATATATTGCTTTTGCCGTACAAAGATTTTATGATCACATCGTAAATAAAGCATTTGTTTTTGATATTCCGCTTCCGATAACACAAAAATTCTTATTTAGCATACAGAAGGGGATAAATCCCAACATTTGTTTTTTTCGTAAAAAATAGGATATAACAAACTTTTTTTTAGAGTTTTTAAATAACTTTTAAAAAGTTGTAAACAAACTGTTACAATCTGGTGGGTATTTCTAAGTTTTTATTCTATTTCAGAATAACATGCATTCGTAAAGTAAAATATGAATTACTACGAAATAGTAGTTATTTTTAATATTTATGTATAAAATGCGAAAATTACAAGTGATAAGTGGGTAGTTAATTATAACAGGATATGTCATGTTGGAAAAATTAGAATATAGTAAAACTATATGATTTAAACTTTTGTTTGTACCACAAATAGTAGAAGAGATTTAAATTATTATCAATTTTTACATTTTTCTAAATAAACTGCACAAAAATGCAAAATGTTTTGCTATTTTTCGGGCGGGGCAGGTATCTCAAAAATGCCTAAGTCGAAATTCGTAACACAGATTTTGAAAAATCGTTTATTCTAGATTTAGACTAAGGGTGACTTTTACAACTATCAGTAAATCTTCAGTTTGAAGTTAAAACACCAGTAATGTCGTAGATTGCATTGTTACCTGACAGATAAACAATGCAATCTACGTCATATCTGGTGTTTTATCTTCAATCTAAGTTTTACTAACCCTTGAATTATTTGAGATTGGCCCATTATATCGTATGCATAACTTATCAGAAAATCAAAATGTTGTGATAATATGGAAATTAATACAAATAACAAATATCCGTCAACATCAATACAGGTAATAGGAAATCTAAATTGACTCTGTATGTTCAATTAGTAATTGCTATTATTTCTAGTTATATGAACACTGGTTTCACAACGGGCAAACCCGAACAAATAACGGGACGTATTTTACTGACAATGTGCTTATGGAACGATAATAAATTCTATGAATCTCAAATACACTTGCCGCTGTCATCGGCAAACCTGGAACCCGAACTGGTCCAATAAAAGTAGAGGGCAATTTGGTCACTCGAGCGCGCCGAGTTGATGCTCGACGTTTAAATCAACTATTTAACATGGCAAATGTTCAGTCTCGGAGTTTAGTCGTTTAAAATATGCACAATGAAAAAATCCACTCGCGAACCCTCGCACAATCTGGAAAGAGACATTAAAGAACGCGGCACGTTTGCGAGACCAAAGATCAAAAAGATGATTTTATATGCGAAACTGCACATTTCCGCACTTTGGAAATTAAAGCGGGTGGCTTATTTCGAAGCCGGGAGAAACAGGCAAATGGAGATCGTTCAGAGGCGGTTCGTAACATGTTACATACAAACAAGTAGTTTAATTTGGAGTTATTTCGATACTCTAGTTTATTTCGGGAAGATATTCATCTATAGCCACCTGTGACATTTTAAATGCACTTTTTAAAACAATTGAAAAGTTACCGGATTACAATTGAATACAATTGAAAAGTATACAGAAACGTTACATTTAGTTAACTTTGAAACTTTAATTTTTTTATATATCCATCTCCTTTTAGCACATGTTGACAAGATACGATAAAAATGTCAGAGTCAAATTTCCAACGCCTGCTTGACGACAATAATAATTGAATGGCTTATAGATCGGAGATGTGTGTGAAGCGACCTAATAATCACATTATTCTTGTACATTCTACAATACATTCTAATGCTAATCTTTACTCACTTGTGAATAATAAACATTATTCACAAGTGAATAATGAGTTGTCATGGTAACAAACATGTCGTAGGCAACTGGCAACTCAAAACGTAAACTGCCCTAAACATGAAATCGGTAGTTACTACTGGTTTATTCGAAAAATTATCCTTCTATTAGGATGTATTGAGACAAATGCGTAGGTTACAGTCTCTTTTTCACTAAAAAATGTAATTTTCACTGAAAAATACTTAAAATACGCCATAAAATGAAGTAATTTACTGTCCACCCTCGTAGCATTGAAATGAACATGCGCGGGCGAATAAACCATCATCTATCTGACGCATCAAGCGTCGCGCCGCCGATTAGCGAAACCAGTCGTGGTCGTGGTGTTAAAAGTGTGAATTATCTTTGTGGCACCTAGAACCTAACATTCTTGAGCAAACCCGGAATCTTGGTCGTGGATAAAGTTTAGTATTCAACTCGCATTTAATGAGCGTTATTTTCTCGGGCTAATTGTGTCCCTCGTTTCTCTCGTGGGCTCAAACGCTACCCTCGAGAATAATGAATTTCATTAAATGCTTGTTGTATAATATACTATTTTGCCTCTTGTGATTATTTTGTGTCACTTCGACGCTTTTAGGGAATCATAACAATTTTCAAATCACTTTTGTCTACTAAAGCACATTTTGACAATCAAAAAATCAACCAAAACAATTTGAACAAAATTTGACATAAATTGTGCAAAAAAAGAATTATCAAAATAAAATTAAATTAGCCGAGACTCTAATAAGGTCAGTTGAAAGATCATCAGGGTCAGAGTCAGAAGAGTCAGTTTCATCAACGTTTATGTTATCACAAACAGAGGGACAGAATCAATGTCAATCACACCCATTCAGACCAATTTAATTTCTTTCTAATTCATTCTGTCACTTTTCCTTGGTGCCCTGCCGGATTGCTGCCTGCCATATGTTTTTGACTTTATTAATTGAACTAGAATAGAATATAGATAATAATAGATAGAATCAAGTTGAAAGAAACAAGTTTGTTGCAAAAGTTTTTGCACTCAGCCTAAGCCAATTCAATTGGATTATATTGACAATTATAAGGTGGTAATCTCAATACTTTATGTCATTTAACTTTTAAAAGCTTATTTACCTGATATTTTATATAGTTAGGGCCTTCATGTTATTAAGTCCAAAAGTTGTTTTTTGTTGTTTTCTAAACACTGCTGTAAAACTTGACTTTATTGTTTTTAACACAGTGAGAGAGACAGGTAATATGCATTGTCCATAACAACCACACATTTGGAATTCATTAATCGTGACTGTTTGTGACATTAGGCTGTAGATTGGTTTTATGAAAAATAAAAAATTACTCAAAAACAAATAAAAATGAGGAGCCCAAATTAGAACATTTTAAATTTTGGACATAACGAATGGACCAACGAATATTATGCTCTCTTTCTCAAAAAAATTTACAGAAAACAAGATTAGAACATTAACGTCATGTCGATCGGCTCTTAAATTTTGGCAACGATGCCACTGTCCTCAACAGAATGATTAGAATTTCCCCAGATTTGAATCCAAACTTTTGTAAACAGAGGTGTCACTAATCTAATATTTCCATGGTTGGCTAGGCTAGATGAATATCTTCCTGAAAAGGACTATAATAAAAAAATACCTGCTGTAGAAGTAGAAGGTTCAATTAAGGACAAGCAGCGTCTTATGACTCCCATCCGTATGTATTAGCTCGTTATGAATTTTAAGTAGGGTGCCTTGAACATGTCGTTTTTAATTACTTTAACTCAATTAAACTGGAAGCTGTGTTCAGGGGGCAACTATTTAAATCTGCGGCGCAATTTGCATGTTTATTATTTGCTTTACTATACTTGTTCGTTCAATTTCTCAAAGGGAACTGCCTAGACGAAGAGATGTTGCCTGGAATTTCATTGAGCTACACCAAACTACAAACGTTATAAAAGTTTTGCCGGAAGGCAAAGAAGCAATAATTTTTGATTGCATTTCGTTCTAAAAGGCTATAGTAAAATTTTACGGGCTCATGGAATATTAGATTGAATTTTCTATGAATATCTGCTTTAGTTTGTGACCAAATAAGAGGATATTTATTTCATTATTACACCCTTTTGATCCTTTCCTTTTTCCCAATTGTTAAGTAAAAATCTACGTTATTGACGAATTCATATTTTCCACACAGTTAATAAAAATATTATATTTATTAGAAGGTTACACTTATTTTTTGTCAAAACATTCCAAATAATAATTTGGACTGATGGTATAAACTGTAACCTCGACAAAATAAAATAAATATTGTTAAAATCGGTATGCTATTCAAATGTTTGTTCGCATTAAAATAACCGAACATTACAGTACAAAACAATTATTTTCGCTAGACAGGACGTTATTAACTTGAAAAAATATTTTTTTTTACAATAACTATGGTTGGTTTTTTATTTATGAAAACGGTGGATTATTTTCTATACTGAGCCAGTTAGGAAAACAGTCTTGTTCACTTATCCATCCATATTTATGTAATATTTTTACTTAACACTTTCTAGAAAGATATATGACTTTACGGTGTGTTCATTACAAAAATTCCTCTACAAGGCTGTGAATATTTGACAGAAAAGGATGGCAAAGTAATAGACTTTTGTTCTTTCATTCTTTTCTTTTGGCATTTTGCAGCCAACTACGACAGTTTCAAATAAACACCCTCTGATATATATTTTTCACCGACCAGACCGACTACCCGTTACTTCTCTACTTGATACCCTTTAATTACAAAAAGAAACAAATTAATAAATATAAATTCGGAATATTTGCAGAATTTCAATGACTTGTGAAAAAAAAATGGCAAGTTCGAAGGACCAAATATGATTTTTAAAACTGGCTCCTTTTCTGCATTTTTCAATAGTAATACATATTTTTCAACTATATTTAACTTAAAAATTTTATAAATTTTCGCGTATCTGATAGTTTCAAGGTGTTTAGTTTTTTTCTGTTTTTTTTTTTTTTTTTTGGTAAAAATTTTCAGCTTGAAGGATTAAAAATTCAGTTTTGACAATGCTTAATACTTCATTTATGAATCAGTTACAAAAAAAGAAAATGATAAATATGAATTTTGGATTGTTTTAATGACTTTCAGGAGTCTTAATCAGGAGTCTCAATGGCTTTTGTGAAAAAAATGGCAAGTGGTCCTTTGATCAAGAATTATATGTTAAGAATTACTATTCTTATATAAGATTTGTTTCAAAACCCTTTTTAGATATATCCTGTTTCTTTTGAAAGAACTCGAAAGACCAAACATTGAAGAACCAAAAAAAGAAAAGACCTTAAAAACAGTAGTTTTTAAGAATAGTTGATACTCTTTACTTTTGTGTTGTGTGGATAAATTGCTAAAGAAAAGCAAATTGTTGAATAGAAATTTCAGAATGTTTCCAGCATTTTAAAGAATTTTGTGGAAAAAGCGACGAGCTGAAATAACGAATGTTTTTAAAATAACTATTATTCTTTATTTTTATCAGTAATTTTTATAGTTTAATGATATTTAAAGCCAAAAATATGGAAAGCAACTTTTATTACATCTGTTTGAAAGAGCATTTTGAAGTTTTTCCATACTTTTACTAAAATTTTCTTATTTTTGTTAAGGTGGATTGAGAAAATCAGGAAAATATAGAAAGTCAGTTTATTTCCTAGACAGAAAGTCTAAAATAGTCTAGTCCAGAGGTTCTTAAACTTATTTAGCCTATTACTTATTTTGAGAGTCAGTTATTTTCTAGCGCCTCCAAAATAAACTTTTACATCTTAAAAATCACAATTAATTTAATTTTGTTGCGTGACATATGGATCCCATTTTATTTCTCGTTTCAAATTTCTATTTTTAATGAGACTATTTCACTAATGAAAGCATTAAAAATAATTAGAAATTGTCGTAATATTTATCAAAACTTTAACAGAGTAGTGTAGTACTTAGGTTTTGACTTTAGTTTAATTTTAAAATATTAAAAACGCAAAGTAAACATTGTAAATCACTTCATAATCTCAATTTTCTCAGGGCTTTTTAACGTCCCCCCCCCCTCCTTAATAGTATGCGTCTAGCCCCCCAAGCGCCCTCTTTGGTGTAGACACTGTGTCACAAAAAAAAGAATAGTTTAATCAACAATTGTTGAATCGTTTTTACAATAAAAAGATACACCATAAGCTGTAATGGAACGTATTCTTTATTTTATTTTCTGCAATTTGCAGAAATAACCATGACTCATCGTTTGGCTAATATTAAGTGAAAGTCTAGAGAAAGTACAACTTTTGACCTCGTTAAAAGATTAATTTAACTTTTAGAGGCTGATGATGATTGCACAATTTCAATTGCTCACGGCATTTCTTTTTATATAGGTATAATAATGCCTACATTAACATTATGCAACAAAGTAAAGAAAAGGAAGAAGAACGTTTTGCTGTGTTATTCTTTATGTATTTGAATACGTATATTAATCTCATCCTTATAGGTAGATAGTTATGGTTGTACATTGTAATATAATGTATATTATTACGTAACTCAATTAAGGTCAATTTGTATGGCATACAGGTCGACACTGTGGGTAGATACCACATTCGTTGCACGGGATCGTCATTGTAATTTCAGAAACCATAAAAACCTTTTTTTTTTTGTTTTTTTTTATGAGTTTTTTGGATTGAAAGCAAATGAAAGGTAATAAAGGGGATAAATGTCAACATTTATACTTCGAGATAATTACTTTTCATTGTATTGTTAATATTCGTCAGAGCAACCACGAAACTTTCTCAATAAGATTTGAAGTAGTCTAATGGATTTTATTTGTTGGCTAAACAATTCTTCATCTATAAAAATGGTCCAATAAACCTTGACAGGGCTTGGCAGCTTGGCTACCAACTTTGTTGTTGCTTTTGCTGCTCAAAGCTATCAGTCCATATTTTTAGATAAATTTTTCTTTTTATTATTTGTATGAATTCTACGACAAACGTATATATTTTCTTTGTTAGACGTTGAAGAAAACAAATGTCCTTATTTGTCCCTTAATACTTTTCCAGCATCATATATTTGAATCATTGAGCGTATCACTGAATTTACGTATGTATGTATATGCATATCGGCAACCACATATATCCGGCAATTTATTTAAAAGTATCCAGTCTGTCGTCGAATGTCTGTGTCTTGAGCCGTAGAGAAGATAGAGCAAGAGTGAATGATGAATGATATTTAAGAAATTTCTATTAGTTACCCAAACGAGAACCTTTCTTTCTAAATTCATATTACTGCAATCGTCGTTTAGCCATAATTTAGTTTCATTCGATATAAACGAGTTATTGCGAGAAGCGAAACGAAAAATAGAGACGTCCTGTATGGCTGTCCTGGTCCAGAAAATCTTTTCCATGTACTGTCAGTTAGCTTCGGATAGAAAGACTTAATAATGTAAATGCTTCGCAAGCTAAAAGGTGGAACACAAGGGAATGTGAAAGCTTTAAGTGAATTCGAATTGAAATGATGGAGGGCCAGTGTTTTCATTTTTTTACTTATTAATCGATTTATAAAATTCAGTTTTTAATATCTGTCTAATAGAGTTACATTGGAAAGAAAATATATTATCGCTGACATAAGGAAAGTATGAATAAGCTCTCCAACATGTTAGAGCTTCCTGTATACGAATTGGTTACCGAGTTATCAATATCTAAAATCCGATATACATTTTGAGTACAAAAAAAAACCACTAATTTTGAAACCAAATTTGACCAGTATTTAAAAACTTCATATTTTCGTTAGTAGGAGGGGCACAAAAGTACAGCCTCATAATGAGTTTGGCATGACTGTAGCTTTTTATCTTTATGGATATAATGCCGATACTTTTTCTCAAAAGCACATGACAATTTTTTTTCCTAGGACTTCATTCCCTTTTAAATGTAACATTTTGTAGATGCATATAATACGGTGTGCTCATTAGAAAATGTCATCTAGAAGACTAAGGATTTTTGACAAGAAAAAATGACAATGAAAGTAAATGGACTTTTGTTCCTTCATCTTTTTCTTTTCATAGTTTACTAGATGACGTTTTGAAATAAACACTCCCTATTTTATTGGACCAGGTAATAAAACCGGGTAGTACTGTACCCGGCCCTACAAGGGGAAGCGTTACATCTCCAGTAATTAGTACAGTACAATATTCTTTTTTTTTAAATAATCATATAATCACGTTATTCACACGATTACAGTGTCAAACGCAAATTATTCAGACTCTACTAAACACGACATGTCACGTATAATCTAAATTAAGTGGCCTCATATGTTTCTATGTCGTTTTCCGAATTTATATCTGTTTCGATTTGGATTGCGGCTGTGTAACAATAACAATATTATTAGTTACCGGGCCGACGGGTATTACATTTCGTTACGATATAAATTAAGCCGGAACGATCGATTTCATTGTCGGTGTTAAACAATTATTTGGTTGCTTGTGGATACTTAGTAGAATTTACTAAACACATTTTTTTTTTTTCAGTTTACTGGAAAGTAGCCTCCTGAACCTAATTGTAACGAAACACCCATATAAAATTTTATGATTTCGGTGGTAAATAGTAAATGCTCCTGAAATATAACCGCCGTCGTACCGCCGAGCTTCCGCCCATTCATATTTAATCGTGTTTCTGAAAGAAAAGTTTTAAGACTCAATTACGTAAAACCCTCGTCCATTTTTAAAAAGTTCAGCCAAACCGAGTTTGGAAAACATCGACGATATCGGTGAAATAGCACAAAAAAAGTCTTCTCTGTCTCAGCATATGAATATTTGGTAATGTCGTCCTTTAGGTGTCCTTAATTATTTATATATTATCCAAACCTGCGTTAGGTAAGGTGGTTTGTTTTGTCACCTAGAACATAACGCCCGCCCCCCCCCCCCCCCCCCACCAACTCCTAAGAGCGATAATCTCGCATTTAAATATTTAACTACCCACCTAACAAAAGACATTACATTTTATTCGAAAGGAAGCTACTCCTCAGTAAAATACGATACGTTCCGGTGCAGGTTATGCATAATAATCTCTGGACGCTCCCGCGCCTTCCCGGTTTTCCAGTCGGGAAACTTTTGGCAGGGGTAAACTCTTAGAAAAGTTTCCGTGTCGGCCAACTAACAAAATAATTCCGCATAGTGGTACGTGCAAATGCGGCATGCAGTGCCGTTCCTCGGGATACTTTTTGATATGCATGACCTCTTTAATATTTCACTCACCTTTGTCTAGTGTGTGTGTGTGTGTGCGCGCCCCTTTCGGGTATATCCCCTTATTTTATTAAAGGATGCCAGTACAGAATTAGTGGGTTTGTTAGCAATAAGTAGTTGAAACGTCGTTAACCAGGTCACTAAATCAACAATTTTATATTTCATAAAAAGGGGGGAATTAGGTCATTGGGACCAACAATTTTAGACTTTGTAATAAGGGGTGTGGGAAATATAGTTTATATATTCAAAAATTTTTTGCGACCCCTGCGGATACGCTAATGTCTTTTTTCTAAACATGTCTGATCATCAATGTGCCAAGCCTAAAAAGCTTACCAAAAGTACCGAGTTTCAGCTTTTTATCTTTTCTACATAAATAAATAATAATAACCAATTTAGGGAATGCACCTCCAGTAGCTTTAGAGCGGCCTACCTAATATAACATATGTTTTTCTACGACTGCCTCGAAAATGAACAATTGCGCACTACTAACTGCTGTCGAAAATCGCATATTGCCAATAGCGTGCACATTGCGCACGCTCCCTAGAGTAGCGTGTGCAAAGTCAACTTTGCCCACGCTTCTGATTGTTTTGCACCCGCCATGCATATGTTTTATAATATGAATGATCATTTATGAAGCAAAATCGCAGTCGTAGAAAAAGTATAGTGTGCAACACGTACAAAAATCACTCGTGTGAAAAGTGCAATTTTCGAGACTAGCTGCACAATATACTATTATTTACACCTGTGTATGTAACAATAAATTACCTACCCTAGAAGGCGAGAAGTAAATGTAACTTTTTACAATACTTTTAATAATGGTGTTTACAGCTGTAATAGTAAGTAACATTTCCAGCACATACCGAGGTGGAAAGTGTTTGATTACTGGCGAAAGATCAGTTAGCTGAGGTTATATGATTTTAGACTGGAATTAAACTTTCTAGTTTTCCTAGTTTTTGAATAATATTTTATTTACAACCATAAACACTATTATTATATATATATATATATAAAATTATTGTAAAAAGTAATGAGAGTTATCCTCCCTCCCTCTAGAGTGGGATGTGCTGTAGCTAGTAGACTACTTCCCGTCTTCCAGGGTGGGAAATGAAAGAAGTAGTTAATACGACAGTTCCCAACCATAATTGAGGTTAGTCAAAGAAAGCATTCCAAGGTATCCCCTGGCATAGAAAACCTTTCAATTGAATGCATGATCTTGACATAAATCGCCCGCAAAATCTAGCAACTATTAGATTTAGTTTTGACATCAGAGATTTTCTCATTTTCTCTGTCACTTGCTGGTGCGGAGAATAAGAACAGATGCACAGTTTTTACTTTGACGATAGTAAAAGCGAACTTTAAATGGGCGTTGTATAAATGATTTAATTAATTTTTGTTTCTACCTCAGTTGGACTTTAGTAGAAAATTTAAACCGAGCTTTAGTATAAGCATTTTAAAATTTTAGTTTATATTCTGTCCGGTCCTGGATCTATTTTAACTTTCCCTAAAACGTGAACATTCCGAGTTATTCAACTTATATTCCCTGTGTAGTCGTTACGCACTGGCGACACACTTAAATATTAAGAAGTTTTTCGGTGCCAGCTCCCACAAGAGGCAGTAAGAAAATTTCTTTTTCGTGGAGTTAAGAGAAAGTTTTTATGGAGAACCCGTCCGAGAATAATTTAAATGATCTGCTATGCAAGAGCATGTCTGGTGTTTATTCCGTAGCGACTGTTTTTATTATACTGTTTTTATTTTTTGTTTTAGTTTGGATCGAGAGCAGCCCTTCACCTTCCAGTTGGGAGTGGGTCAAGTGATCAAGGGTTGGGATCAAGGATTGACTGATATGTGTGTGGGTGAGAAGAGGAACCTGACTATTCCTCCGGCTCTTGGGTATGGGGACAGGGGGGCTGGCAATGTCATCCCTGGTGGTGCTACTCTTCATTTCGAGGTGAGTGATTTTATTTGCTTGACTCACAGGGTTAAAAGATTCACTTTCAAACATGTCTCAGTTTTTATTTAATTATTACCTGAAATATTATTTAAAAAAACGGAGTCGAAATAATAATATACGGGGTGTTCATTATAAAACTTCATCTAGTTGGCTGTGAAATGTCAAAAGAAAAGGATGGAGAAACAAAAGTCCATTTACTTTGATATGTCATCCTCTTCTCTCAAAATTTCATAGCCTGCTAGGTGAAGTTTTATAATGAACACCCCGTACATGGTATACTCGTATTCGGCATCACAAAAAAAAATAAAATAAAGGGTTGCTTTTACTTTTACTACTCTATGTGCCGTCAGATACCTGGCTTTTACCGTAAACTTTGTACGGTTAGTATTCTGAACCTCGTTCTTTAAAATTACGAGTCAAGACAGACAACTTGTTAATCGTTCAATTAAATTTACGGTCTATCACGGTTAATAATAATTAATTAATTAGATGAAGTTCCCGTCGAGGTCACTAGTTTTAAAAGATGTCTTTTTAAAGGTCACCTAGTAAAATATGATATTTTAATGTTATGTTGTTATACAAATAAAAGGTGTTCATTAAAATTGAATCTGTACTGAGATAAGCTTTTGAAAAAAAATTAAGTTCAGAATAATTCCATTGATCTTAGAGAAAGGTCTGGTTTGCCCGTATTTAGGCGTTTGTTTTATTTTTTATTTATTTGTTAATTTTAGGTCGAACTAATCAACATCGGAGACTCCGCGCCGACCACTAACGTCTTCAAAGAAATCGACAACGATCAGGACAACCAATTGAGCCGCGAGGAAGTAAGCGGTTTTGTAAATTCATACAGAGAATGTGCAGCTTTGGCTCATAGGGACAAAGAAAACTGACTGGAGGTTTTACTAACTGTCTGTAAAGTACCCCGTGTTCATTAGAAAACGTCATCTAGAAAGCTATACATTTTTGACGGAAAAGTTTGTTCTTTTGACTCCACAGCCAAGTAGATGTCTATTTCAAATGAACACATCCTACTAAACTTGAGGTGTTTAGTAACCTTAACACACCAGGACGCTCCTAATAGAATAAATGAAGAGCGTGTCATATCAACAATAAGAATTGCGACCCATTCAATAAGTGACACTCTTTTGCATTTCCTTGTAAAAAGTGTGTGTCTCCGTGTAAAAAGTTTCACCATTTACACGAAGGTTGTTCTAAACACGTCTGGGTTATTTATGGTCGTCTTCAATTTCTCTCTTAGCGGTGAAACCGGCTGTAGAAAATATTGCGTTGCGTGAAAGTAATTCGAGGTACATACTTCGAGTTACGTCACAAATAATGTATTTGGTCGGCTTGGGACAGTCGTTAACTGATTTGCAAACTGTGAAATTACTTAAAATCTTTTGCATTTCGTTCGTTACTAATGTTTTTGTAGTATAGCTGCGCTAAGTAAAATCTTTCGGTTTTGTTACTTTCGTGCTTTTCATATACCTCATGTAGATTTACGAGAACACATTGAATATCAGAAAAAAAAACATATCTTCAATGGATTATACATCATCTAACGAAAAGCAGCGACATGTCGACAAAAGTCACAAAATGGCCACCTTTTTTTACATAAAACTTGTGTAACAATGTAATTTAACGAAAATAACAATATAGTTCAACGAAAAATTATTAACAATGCCTCAATAAACCTCTAGCAAGTTTGTACAGACCGGTATTTCTTGCCCCAGCCGAACTCCTTAAAACTGCATTTAAGTGAAAATCGCATATTTCAGGTTAGCGAGTACCTCAAGAAACAAATGGTGGCAGCGGACGGTGGAACTCCCAGCGAAGAAGTGAAAAACATGCTGGCGGAGCACGACAAACTTGTGGAAGAGATCTTCCAACACGAGGATAAAGACAAAAACGGATACATTTCGCATGATGAATTTTCAGGACCTAAGCATGACGAGTTGTAAACTAAAACAATCAGTTAATGCTCAGTTTAGTTCTTTCTAAAAATTCCAAATTATAAGGTGCAGAGTTAAAAGTAAAATATAACTTTCCTAAGCGCATACAGACATATCTAGACATTGACTGAACATTTTGTATGTATATTATTGTACTTTATAAATCTTAATGATAGCTATTAAGTTCATCAAATAATAATTTCGCGTGTTGTATATTAAATACATTTTTGATACCTCGATTAGATGTAAGTATCTACTTTATGAAGAACGAATGCATGTCACTGTTATACGTTGAAATGTTTTAGGTTTTATTTAGGCCTTAAGAATAAGCTCAAACTGATTACGCAAAGCAAAGTTACGAATGAACTGTTTTCTGTCTGCACAACCAAGTCTTATTGTTATAATCCCCCAGTTTTGCTATCAACTGTTAATTATATGACAAAATAAATTGTTTTTACAGTCACTAATTAGTGAAAGGAGGAGTTGAAGTTAACGAGTTATGGAAAGTTTCTGAACTGATTACATAAGTTTATCGTTTCGATAAGTTGTCAAAAGAGCACGGTGTCACATTGATAAACTTATGTAAAAGATATCACTTAGGTACTTAGTTCAGAAAACTGGGCATTATTGGTAAACCTGTCTTAAGTCATAATTTTCTATTTTATTAATTATTTATACCTTAGATATTGAAAATGACTTTGAAAACTGAGTTCTTCCAATGTAATGTTTCTTTGTAGATAATTTGACCATTCCATGAAAATTATTGTTTTCATAAATATATAATGTATATTATGTTGTTATATTACAAAGTTGTTTTTTGTTTAAACTACATTTTCGACAAAATGGCGAACGTGTTCTAGTCGCGCAGAACATTCGCGCTTCGGATCGGGAAGTCTGGCACCTTCGCCATTTTATAAAATACTCCTTTTCTATTAGAAAACGTTATCTAGCAGGCTATGAACTTTTGACAGAAAAAGTTGACATAATCAAAGTAAAGGGATTTTTGTTCTTTCATCCTTTTCGCAACCAAGTAGTTGACGTTTTCAAACGAACACCCCCTATTAGAGGCAAAAATACTTCTCGGCACTTCTGCTCTATTGATAGAAATTTATAAGTGTCGAAGAAATTTTGCAAATAAAATTTTGTGTTTAACACCACGGGAGTCTTGCACCTCCGCTATTTTGTAAGTAATAAGAGCAAATATATAATAAAGTAATTAGAGCAAAAATATCTCCTCGCACTTCTGCTCCCCTGGTGGAAATTTTTCAAGATCAAACATATTTTACAGATGAGAAACTTTAATTCGAGCACCTGGGGAGTCTCGCTCCTTCGCCATTTTAGAAAGTATTAGGAGCAAAAATACAGCCTCGCGCTTCTGCTCTCCTGGTAGAAATTTTTCAAGGCCGAACAGATTTAGTAGATGAAATGTTAAGCCGAGCACCTCGGCGAGTTTGGCAGCTCCGCCATTTTGTTAAGTATTTACTAGCAAAAATAGCGTCTGGCACTTCTGCTCTCCTGGTGGAAATTTTTCAAATTTCATTGAAGAAATGTTACGTCGGTCTCCTGGGGAATCTAGTACATTCGCCATTTTATCAAGTATCAGGAGCAAAAGTGCGAGGAGGTATTGACCTCCTCGCACTTCTGCTCTCCTGGTAGAAAATTTTCAAGGTCAAACAAATTTTACCTATGAAAAATGTTAAGTCGAGCACCTGATGAGTCTGGCTCCTGCGCCATTGTATAAAGTATTAGGAGCAAACATACCTTCTCACCCTTCTGCTCTCCTGGTAGAAGTTTTTCAAGGCGGAACAGATTTTACAGATGAAATGTTAAGCCGAGTATCTCGGCGAGTTTGGCACCTCCGCCATTTTGTTAAGTATCAGGTTAGTACCTCGCACTTCTACTCTCCTGGTAGAAATTTGACAAGGTCAAACAAATTTTACTAATGAAAAATGTCGAGTCGAGCACCTGGAGTGGAGTCTGGCTCTTTCGCCATTTTATAAAGTATTCGGAGCAAAAATACTTTCTCACACTTCTGCTCTCCTGATGGAAATGTTTCAAAGTCAAACAAATTTCAGTGACAAAATGTTACGTCACGCTCCTGAGGAATCTAGTACCTTCGCCATTTTATAAAGTATCAGGAGCAAAACAATACCTCCTCCAACTTCTGGTCTCCTGGTAGAAATTTTTCAATGCCGAACAGATTTTAGAAATGAAAAATGTTAAGTGAGCACCTGGAGAGTCCGGCTCCTTCGCCATTTTATAAAGTATTAGGAGCAATAATAACTTGTCACACTTCTGCTCTCCTGGTAGAAATTTTTCAAGGCGGAACAGATTTTGCAGATGAAATGTTAAGCCGAGCACCTCGGCAAGTTTGGCACCTCCGCCATCTTGTTAAGTATCAGGAACAAAAATAGCGCCTGGCACTTCTGCTTTCTAGCAGAGAGTAGAAACAAATTTTCCTAAAAAAAAAATATTAAGTGGAGCTCTTCGGGGGTCGGGCACATTCGCCATTTTGTGTAGTATTAGCAACAAAAATACCTTCTCGCGCTTCTGCTCTCCTGGTAGAAATTTTTCAAGGTCAAACAAATTTTGCAGATTTCACGCAAAGGAAAACGCAAAAGAAAAACAAATACGCGTTATAGAAGAAAAATCTTGTTCTTGTTGTGTTAAGACCTTGTGATCATTAGAAAACGTCCTCTAAAAGGCTATGAAGTTTTGACATAAAAGGTTGCCATAATCAAAGAAAATTTACTTTTGTTCTTTTATACTTATTTTTTGACATTTTACGGCCAACTAGATGACGTTTTTAAATGAACACCCCTTTCTTGCAACTGTTTATAGTTTTACTATATGTATGAATATTTATATTTTAGTCCTTATGAAGACCTCAGTAAAGGTCGAAACATTGACAATTTTACAAACGACAATTTCAACTTTTATGTCTGACATCCACTATTCACCTATCATATTTGTAATAATTTATCACCATATTTTTTATGTTAAATTTCTCGTACCTATATGGACGTAAATTTAAAATTTTCGGCCGCCCCTAAATTTGGTCGCCCGGGTCTTTTGCACCCCCTTGTCAATAGATAGAATCGCCCCTGATACTGATACTTTCACCTTTATAATAATTTGTCATTATTTATTTGCAAATACTTGTAACAATTATAGGAATTTTTATTTTAGGCAGAATGGTGGAGAAAAAAAAATAACTAGCAGATCACTAAGTGACGCAGAAAAATGTTTTTCTACGACTGCCCCGAAAATGGACAAATGCGCAATACTAACTACCGTTGAACATCGCATATTGCAAACACCGTGCGCAAAGTGGCTCCCTACAGAAGCGTGTGCAAAGTCCACTTTGCACACGCTTCCGATTGTTTTGCACACGCCTTGCGCATATTTTACACACGCACACAAACACGAATGATCATTGATGAAATGTAAAATCGCAGTTGTAGAAAAAGTATAGTGTGCCACACGTACGAAAATCATCTTCACACTCTTGTGTGAAAAGTGCAATTTTCGACACTAGTTGCACAATATACTATTAGAGATTACCTGAACACCAAAAGAAATCTTCTGGATTATAATTCGAAACCACTCTCACTTTACACTTCCCCATTAATAGTTGCAACTGCAATTTCAATTCGCTTGGACTTTTCAGTTTGAAACAGTCCAACTGTCCTTCGTCATGGCCCAATTCGTCATTCAAATAAACCGCGTTTTCAACGAACGGTACTCGATCCTCCACTTCAAATTTCTTTTTACAGAATGTCATGTATGTCCAAGAAAATAACCAAGTAAACTTCTTTAACGGCAAATATTTTACGCCGTCGAATATTCTGCCGTTAAATTTACCCATGTGGTATCTATTGCAACCCGACGAGATTATCAGCTCCTCGAGGTTCTGGCACATCAGTTTTAGTCCTTTCTCAAAATTCTCTCTAATGTTAAATTCTAAAAGATATAGACGCTTGAGGTTACGCAGTTCACTTAATCCTTTAAACATTTTTATTGGGTTTTCTGATGGGTTTCTAGAGAGAAAACTCCATCTAGGTGTGCTACAGTACTGGAAGCAAAGTTCTCTAAGCCAGGGAAAAGATCTGATCAAGGGCAATATGGCGCTGATGGATAATTCTGTGCAGTGGCCCAGACCAAGGGATTGTATCTGTGCGCAGCTGCTCAACTCTGTTGAGTGGTGTAGTTCCTCGAAATTTGCATTCGAAATCCCAAGCATCCACAACCGCTTCAATTGACTTAGATGACCAAGCATCTCCTTCAGATGCAGCACTTCTCTGTTACAAAAAAGGTGCAACTCCTTTAGATGGGGCAGTTTAGCCACAAACTTCAAATCCAGTTTTAGTGTACTTGGGCCCGACACAAGAGAGGCACTAAAATATTCCAAATTAGGATTATCGTCTCCCAAAGATTCCACCAATTTAGATGTGCACTCAGTCAATTCCAGCCTTTTCAAATGGATCAGAGACTTGAAACTGTTATCGCGACATTGACCCACATATTCACAGCCGAGCAGTGCTAAACGTTCTGTTTTGAAGTCTCGTAAAAAGTAAATCATTTTTTTTAAGTTCAACTTGTAATTACGTAGAGTCAGAGATCGCCAGTAGAGAGAGTCGTTGATGATGCACCGCCACAACTTGCAAACATGTGAACAATTGAGGACATCTGGTACTGTCAGTAGTGGGAGGATGTAGGGCAAGGTGTTAAGGACAAACCACTCATCTTCGGACAATCGATATCCTAGTGAATCCATTTCGGTGATTGCGTTTTTTTGCGAAACCTGAAAAGAAAAATAAGTTTTTTTAAAAGTATCAAACTTTACAACTGGAGGCTCGAAATTACTCTCAGGACGCTTATTCTATAGAAAAGAGTGAAAGTGAGAATTGCTGGCCAATGGAATTTGTCAACAGAATTTTTTGACCAATCAAGGTTGTCAAAATTCTCACTTTCACTTTCACTCTTTCCTATAGAATAAGGCCCCAGCTGGGAACGTAACTTCATTACATCGTCAACTTTAAAGTCGCTTAAATTAGGAAAAAGTCGCTTTTTGTTAAGTTATTTTACCATTTCACTTTACGGTTGCCACATTTTTAGGAGATTCCGAGTTATTTGGAAAAATGTGATCAATTCTCAAAACTTCAATTTCCTGTAGTTCGTTAACTATTTCTGATTGGGGGAGATTTTTAATTAGAAAGTGTAAAAAAGTTTTTACACTTTATAATTTTTAATTTTGCTTTATAAAGTTCACAAAATCGAGAAGACTGAAGTTTTGAGAAATGTTCTCATTTTTCCAAATAACTCGGAAACTACTGAAAATGTGCGACTACTGAAAAAAAACGTTCTTTGGTGACCAACGCTTACCAAAAAATTAGGTCAAAATGACGTCATCTTCGACTTTAACTTTTGTTCGGTAATTTATTAAACAAGTTGTCGTAATTTGTCGTAAATTGTCGTAATTTGCATATCTTTTAGGTTAAATCAAGAGAGGGAAATATAAAATGGTACAACAAAAGGTTGAGGCCGAGGGCTCTAAAAACCTCCAAATACTTTAACTTTAAAAGAAATAAATTCGTACCTATTTACTGCTATAGATACGATCGAGTTCATGTAGCGCTAATCAGAGGAAACACTATTATATTTTCCTAAAATATCATGGATACGAATGTTCTAATTATAAAATTTAGCATGAACAGTCGACTAAATGGTGAGGTAGGTGATATGCACTGGTAAAAATAAAATTCTCAGTTTGAATAAATACATTTTACATTACAAAGCAAACGTACTTTCACGTCATGTATTAGTAACACAAAATGTATACCTACTTACTATTATTATACTGTGGGTGACAACTATTAAGTAACTAAGTGGCTATTTTTATTAGAGTAATAACAATTTTTATTTTTAGATAAGTCTTTATCAATATGATGATTTTTAATTTATGAAATACATATATGTTTTGTTTCATGTTAAGGTAAGTTTAATATTAATTAATCCTCTACGGACACCGAAATTTTGCTACAAGTAATTAGTTTTCACCCTTGTTAGATAAAATAAAGCCTATAGGTACTTCACTGCTTGTTTATTGAAAAATATTTTATTTCTACTTCTGGTTTCTGCCTTTATTTTTTTTTTGTAAAGAAATAATTGGTGTCTAGTCTAGTATAATAGTCTAAAACGTAATTTTTACACCTACCTAATAATGAAATACTATTGTTTCCTAGCCTTATACAGGGAGTTTTTTTTTAAGATGGGCCATAGGAATTTCTATGCAATGAAGTTCGATGTTTTTTTGTAAGGGCAACTTTTACAAGTTCAAGTAAAACTTCAGATTGAAGATAAAACACCAGACTTGATGTACATTGCATTGTTTACCTGACAGATAAACAATGCAATGTAGGTTATATCTGGAGCTTTATTTTCAATCTGAAGTTTTACTTGAACTTGTAAAAGTCACCCTTAATGAGCCATAGCAAATTTTATAGTAAAATAACCTGAAAGGTAGACCATTATTGAGTATGCTGGTATTTTTCTATTGACATTTATTGTTTGACATGATGAGTTGTTATTGAACTTCAGCAAAAATGTACACATTAGAAGAATAGTTATTTATGTATTAAGAGCGAAAAGTACAACTTTTTTGCTCGGAGAGTGAAGTTTGCCGCTCGACGCGGAGCGGAGAGCGGCAATCACTCGAGAGCAAAAAAGTTACTTTTTGCTCGTAATGCATACAACGTTTTTTCTGCAAATGATCAATTTCAAATAATGTGAATCACAACTGAGTATAACTGAAGACACAATCTAAAAATTTAAATCAAGGTGACAATGACGTTTTTAATAATTGGTTGAGTGGTGGTAGTTGTTATTGACAGCAAGCGATAAAATCTTTTTCGCTTGCTGTCCTGGGTAACGCGCGGAAAAGTGAACTCACATTCTGATCCTCAAAAATGGTTAGGTTTTCGTTTGTCTGATGAAAGCATAAAATGCGTCATTATTTGACGTTTGTAGAAAAAAGAAATTTATGTTCTCGCTATACTGCTCTGGGTCGAGTAGCATTCTGCAAAATTCATATCAGACAGCAGCGTCAATTTAAAAACACCACCCACCATGCTCAATAATGTTCTATCTTTCAGGTTATTTTGCTGTAGTATTCGCTATGGCTCATTTAAAAAAAAACATCGAACTTCATTGCCCGGAAATTCCTATGGCCCATCTTTAAAAAAAAACACCCTGTATAACGTATAATAATAAAATGTGTAATAAGTAAAATATACATCAAACATAACTGGTGTAATATGCGTTTTAGATAAAACTGGAGAAAAATGTCGTAAACATGCGCTTTAATTTAGTTATACTTAACTATTGAATAGCCGTAATCTTTCGTCTTATCAGTGGACAGAAGAGTTCATATATAACAATGTCAAGTGTTACGCCAAACCAGTTGCTGGCTCATTTAAACACACAAAACAGTTAATCTTGTTTTTCGTACGGAAATCTCCTAGCCAATAAAAATGGTGAGTAGCAATAAGAACATTTTGCTAAACTAATTTCCAATAGTACTTAGATCATTTTAGTTTCAACCTATATATGCCTGCCGACTTATTTCGAAAGAAACAGAAGCAGTTTTTTGATAAAAATTATCTTGAAATTTTCAGATATACCAAAAATAAGCGATCTAACTTGTGATAATTCTCATTATTTTTCTCGTAACTTACGAGGTGTCCATTATAAAACTTCATCTAGTTGGCTATTGGCAAATGTCAAAAGAAAAGGATGGAGAAACAAAAGTCCTTTGGTAGATGAAGCCGGCTAGATGAAGTTTTATAATGAACACCCCCTATATCTTAAATGTAATAAAAAGGGAAACTATAGGGTTCAGGATGGGTCGAAAATACGTTGATGCTTACTGACGCATTATGTATAACGTCTTTCCAAAAACGTCCCGCAAAGAACAAAAAAAACGATGACAAAAAAAGGGTTATTTAAATTCACTTCTCCTATGTATAGAGTGCAGTTTTATTGGCATAGCAGAAAAGGTTAGTTACTTATATAAATTTTAGTGTAAAATGTGACCATCAGATACGTTTGTCGTGTAAGCGTGCATTTTCTTACGCAAAAAATGACGCACTTGAACGCACTTGATATGTTAGGTATATAACTATTATAAATCTGAAACACTTAAATTTAAATTCTGAAAAACAGAAGTCTATGTACTTACTAGAGCATGATGGTTTGATCAGAATATTACACGTCATAGGAATGTAGGTAGATAACCGTCCTCGTTCAGGTTAGTTCAGGTCCATAATAGTGGAATACCGATTTGTAATTTAGGATAAATCAAATCTATATAATTTCTGGGGAGTGTTTCTTATCAGCAGAATAAAAGCCACTATTTCTTTTAAGACATACCTACCCAACTGGGACCTTCTGCATAATCACTATATTCAGTACATCTGCCCAGGCGGGAAAGTGACGTCATTATAAAGTCAACTTTTGGTGACCATTCGTTATTCGACATCACCAAATGACGTCAAAGCCTTTATTGCTCCTTGATGCTTGTTGAAATATTATATATAATATTAAATATAATAATAAAAATACAAAAACAACGTTTATAAAAAATTATTGTATCTAATGCAAAGTCGGTTGTTTAAGTGTATTTTAGGGGATTTAGTAAAGCTTATGGAATATGTTGCTGTATAGCAGAGGTAGGTTAACTTTCAACCCGTGACACTGTTTCTTGCTTTTAGGTCAATTTTACATTTAGAGGCCTCATGGCACCAGTATTCACTGCCTTCAACTCAGACTGGTATAAGCATCTAGCTGTGGTTCTATGCTAACTACTAAAGCATATAACATCTTTTTCCCCACAGGTCAATCAATACATCAGTTGTCCCAGAGTATGCCCAGTTTTTGGCTGAACGAGGAGTTCCTGCTGTTTTAGGTTTGTACCCTTGAAAATATTCTGGATCTCAATAACTCTCCACTATCTCCATTACCTTTATAGTTCACGGATCAACTGGTGAAGGTACATCCCTATCAGTATCTGAACGCAAGAGCCTAGCTGAGGCATGGGTTAGCGCAGCCAGGCACACAAAGCAACATGTCATGATTCAAGTGGGAGGTTGCCCCTTTCCTGATGTCAAGGAGCTGGCAGCTCATGCTGAAAGCATTGGGGCGGATTCGATTCTCACCCTGCCAGAGCTATACTTAAAACCTACCACCTCGCAGGATTTGATTGAATATTTGCAGCAAATCTCAGGAGTCGCCCCAAACACTCCACTTCTCTATTACCACATTCCCATGTGGAGCAACGTTAACAGTATGTGTTTGAATGGTTTTACCTTCCTAAACAAGTTGGTAATCTTGAGTTGGTTTGTTTATAAAGTGCTTTTGTCACACTTGTGCGGTTTTTGTTGCATTTGACCACTCTTGCATAGTGCCCATAGATTAGGAATATTCATTTGCAAACTCATCACTACTTACTTTTAATTAAGTAGATTTTTTTAAACTTTTTGTCTATATGTTGTTACACTTGTTTTTGACTTTTTTGCACATTTTTTTGTCAGGTGACGTCGAATAACGAATGATCACCAAAAGTTGACGTTATAACGACGTCATGTTCCCGCTTCAATTGAAGTTGGACTTTTGATAGAAAAAAATGACATAATCAAAGTCAATGGACATTTATTTCATCCTTTACTTTTGACATTTCACAGCCAACTAGATGACGTTTTCAAATGTACACCCCCTATTTCCTCTTTTCGGTCAGACATAATAACACAATCGGTATTTTTTCTAGTCAACATGGAGCAGTTCCTCAATTTATCAGTGGACAAAATTCCTACCTTCCACGGAATCAAGTACACGTCGAATGATTTATCTGAAGCCTACAACGCATTAAACGCCGCAGGAGGAAGATACGCAGTTTTTCTGGGTGCTGACACAGTAAGGCATAATAGAGAAATTGAAAATCGTTTGCAAATTAATTAATGTTTAACTTGAGCACAGTTAGTGCAACCAGCAGCCGCTCTCGGCTTCGACTCGGTCATAGCCACATCGCTGAATTTCATTCCTGAGCACTTTGTCCAAATATTCAAAGCGATTAGGGAAAACAGGGTGACGGACGCCAGAGCTATTCAGGCGAAAATCACTTCCGCTTGCAAGGTGGTCACCAAGAACGGTTCCTGGATTCCCACTATGAAAGTGGCAATGAACCACGTCAGTTGTGTCAACGTGGGACTAGCGAGGGCTCCCTTGAGAAACTTAAACCCAGAACATGTTGCTGAACTGCAGGCAGATCTACCACACTTTACTGTATTGTGAGAGTTATTTTTGTTAATTACAGACAATAAGGTCTTAATATTAATATCAGTTACGTTTTGACCCTTATTGTTATTACAATAACCAGGATGTTATATATTAACCAGGAATCCATCAGTATAGATAGCCAATTCAACAGGCTTCAAAGTAATATTAAGGTATACTTGTAAAGTTGTATTGTTTATAATAAAATAAGCTCTTAATAATATATTCTTTAGGAGATATACTATCCGCCCCAGAAAGGCTGTGAAATCTCGTAACTGAAGGTACTAATAAGTGAATTGAACCACATTTACCGTAGTCTGAAAGTTAACAGCTTTCCTGATGTAGTTCATTTCAAAAAGATATTCGCCTAGCCATTGTAACGCCGTGCCCCCTCTGGGTCACGTGGTTGCGGTGTCGCCATTTGGAAATTGGGAGTTTCTACGTCTCTGGTAGGAACCAAATCGACTTCTTCTATCCACGAGGGTCGCACTTCTCCCGAATAGTCTTTCCTCGTTGTCTTTGAGGTCGCTAAATATGGGGATAATATGGGGGGCGGAATGCCGCCTATTGGTTCGGGGGGTTTCGTCTAAGAGGTTGAATACAATCCGTCCATATTTCCGAGATCATAAAGGGTTTAATTTAGGTAATAAGATTTTCTAATTAATAATAGTTATTAATAATGTTAATTATAATAAATATATATAAAATAGTAAATTTAAAGGAAACTTGCAAACCGTTTGATAAAAAAGAAAATCCAATTTTAATGGACGCTAAAATATTGGATTTCTCAGTGTTCGCTCAGGTTAGTAAAGAAGTAAAAAAACGGCGGACGTGAACTTTTCGCGACAAGCTCAGTGGTCTCCAGAAACGTGCTTGACGGGTACACGATTTCTTACTAAAAAATAGAAATAAAAATCTAAACTACACCGGTTAGAAATAAAAAGAAAACTTTCGCGAGAAAACCTGGTCCTATTATTCTCGATATTATGGCGAACAAAAAGTTACTATACAAACACGATAAAATTCAACTTCTACAAGTGGGTACTACCATTGTTTGTACTACACTACAGATACCACCACATTTCCGGGAATATTCCAACGTCGTCCGTAGGATCAGCTAATTGCAAAAAATGGCCTAGTTGTAGGAAAAGGGCAGAGGTGGATCCACACTACAGGGCGCAACCGAAGACACTCGTGCGTAGCTCTTCCGTAGGCTAGCAAAATAGCGATTTAAGGCACTAATTAAAACACAAGTAATTAACGCGGCGGTTCGGACGTTTAGAAAAACTCGGATGGAAAAATGTGCGGTAAAAAAATAAATCAGAGCGCGACGATCTGAATTACAACGGGTTCAGCAAGCAAGTCCCTAAACCCACTTTCTCCTCCTCATTCCCGACCTTTTGGTACCGCCCTGGTACCAGGCGAAAGAAGGGTGCATCGTGCCATCATCGGCTGGAAGACGGACTATAAATTACCTCCAGAAATGATGGCGTTTTAGGACGAAATTTACGAAATTAACCTTTATAGATAATACTCAATATCTAAGAAAAAAAAATTTGGAAATCCCTCCCAGGAAAAACAAAGACAATAGCAATCAACATAAGTACACGATAAAGTAGCGGGAGAAACGTCAAAAGAAAAAAATTAAAGAAGTAAATTCTATTTACTTGAACACATGAAAGTGTGAATTTTGTTATTGATTTAACAGTTTACAGTTTGACTTTTAGGTGTTTGCACATGATTATGGCGATTTATCCCTTAATTTTCACTTTTTCCTTGTAGTTAGGGACCAAGCAAAATTGATTCTCACCCATTTTTAAGCAACCCCAAAGGCTCAAAACTTTTCAGTTTTGCTTCCACCCATTTCTATAGAATAATTGTCTTGGTCAAGTACCACTCAAGTTCAGTTGAACCACAATTCTACAACTGACTCTAAAATGGCCCATGCACTTTCTTCACTTCTTTCCATTCACCTTTGGACCCAGTTTTATAGTTATTGACATATTGAGAAAACACAGCTGACTCTTAAGTTCAGTCTTAGGGCAGAGGCAAGTTAATTGAAAGAAAATCTGCTGTGTTCATCAGCAAACACTGCAGAAGATGAAGGTGATAGTAAATCAGCTTCATCCAGTGATTTCAATTAATTGTTTGTGTTCGTGTGTCCAAAAAGGGCTCTTACTCACACCAGTAAGTTCATTTCAACAAAGCTAAAGCTAACTTTATGTATAAGAATAATGATGAATTGTAAGGCTTCTTGCATAAAGAGTGGGCTTTGAACGAACTAAAGTGTTACCAGTAACCAGTTGCTGAGTGTATACTTATCAGTAGGGTTATTCAGGTTATTCTCCAATATGCATAGGTTGGTTGCATTTTTGCGTAATTAAAATCTTATTGTCCAAGATCAGCAAATAAATGTAGGTACCTATTCTAGTGCCTCTTAACTTAATTCACTTATATATGATGAAACTCACTGCCATTTGCACCACACAATTTTCAAGTACATCTAGTTAAGGCTTTCCTTATTACTTCCTCATGCTAATATAGCTATGGCTAAGGGGTCCTTAATTTTAGGTTTACCTAAATTTGTTTGGTGCAAATAGGGGTAACGTAAGTAAAGTGTGCATGAACAAAATCATCAGGACTGATGAAGAATGGCAAGACTGATCGAGAATGAATGAAACTAAATAGACATGGCACTCAGGCACTATAATCGCTGGGAACCTGTGTTCTATTTTCTTAATGGGTTGATAAGAATTCTAATTTTTATGTACCAATATTCATAAAAAAATAGACACAATATGGGCAAAAGGTATACAAAATATTACAAAATCTGCCAAAAATAATAACAAAAACAAACTAACCTCAAAATTTCGTCAACATCGTATCTTTACTATCATAGCTGCATTTCGTGCAGCACGTGACCTGTCATCGAAGTTGATGGTAAAACAACCTCAAAAATTTACATTGACGTAAATGGGAAAAATCTGCATTCATGCATATAAATCCGTTTTTCTATAATATTTGTTAAGATATTTACCCTGAAACAAAAGTGAGCTGTTCTAAGCAGTACATTTCCCATATCCAGGTCGGAGCTGTAGGATAACATTGCCTCATAACTGTACAGGAATTACATAAAATTGGAACTTTGCAGATTCTGCCTACACAGACCCTAATCTGCTTCAGGTACAGTTTAAAAATGTACTTTCAAATCACACTATTGACATCTGAGCATTGCGTGATTGGAACAACTGTTAAGAAGCCCATTATTTCAACTCCAAATATTTTGGGAATAAGAAATGCTGAAATCAGAATTTTGTTTGTTTCTACTTTGCAATGCCTGTCTTCATAGTGCTTAACTTAACCAAGGCCAAGGAGGATACAAAATTACTAAGTTGGTGCTTAAGTACAGAATTATACCCTCATTGTGCGCGTGTACAGTTCCAATCATATTATTTTTGCCCTTTTTTTGTAATTGTTTAACTGGAGTTATGTTTTTAATATCTTGATAGCTTTATTGTTTTGGTAGAGTATGGAAATAACAAATAAGTAGCGAAGTAAGGAAACAGAAGCCATTCCATGTAAGTAGTATGTAACACAATGAAAGGACAAAGATATATTAAAAAGAATATAGTAAAAGGGCTTTGTGGCATATGTTCTTAAACATATTTAATTCAGTAACGAATTTATTTATATAACTTAAAAATATATATTTATATTCTAGCAGTATCAGTGAGATTGTATTGAAGAAAATCTTTGAATAAGTGTTTGTTACAATAAAATGTGTTCCATTAAGAGACAGGTTTTGTTTTAAATTCCTCGATAAACAATTATAACCTCAAAAGTAACAATGTTTTTATATTAAATTGTGGAGGAACATTTACAAATTTATTCTAAATACCACATCTTAAAAATCATTTTGCCTTAATTTATCACTGCACAGTTCAAGTGTTATCTATTCCTGACCACAGTAATCACCAAATTTTTTCGACAATTAGTTCCTCGTAGACATAAAAGTGCTTGATTTATATGGATTTGGTGCAAGATTTCCAAGTCTAGGGCATATATGACTCAGAATTCACACCTACGAGTGTCTAAATATCTTATTTCATCTTCCAGCCAAGTAATCACATTATACCTCTTCACAATCCACTCCTTTCTAGTTTTTATGGCACTAAAATCTATTGGGAACACCAAACTTCTATTTTCATGCTCTATTTTGTCTAAATTTGAAGTAGTTTTGAGGCATAGAAAGTATTTCAAACTGTTATAGTTCGTGTTATCTATTTCTGACCACACCCATCAAATTTTGTTTAATAATCATTTCCTTGTAGACACAAATATTATACCTTTTAACAATCCATTCCTTTCTAGTTTTTATGGCAATAGAATCTACTGAGAACGCCAAACTTCTATTTCCATGCTCCTTTGTCTGAAATTGAAGTAGTTTTGAGGCATCAAACGTTGGTGGTACTTGGTGGTAGGTCTACTCCACAAAATATGGCTCTCCTTATCACTTATTTCGGCATAAAGGTCATTCTTTTTTGCTTCACTGTCAAGAATGATGATTCTAGCAGTCCTCCAGCAAAATTTAAGTTTCATTCGATTTAAGATAATTGAAAAAAAATTTATTAAATGCAAAGATGTCATTAATTTACATGTATTTTATATGGGTTATGGGTGAGGTTTTTGGTGAGGTTATGTTGACATACCCCCAAGTTCAAATTGTGAGTATTGTGACGTCACGTGCACGAAACCTATTTAAGGACCGCCTCCAGTGCAAGGTTGCCGATGTGATACTTCTATCTTTAATCAACCGCGCGCAAAGGGCATAACAAAAACCAAAGTAGATAAAGAATAATTATAACGATTTATCCTCTATTCATTTTATTCTATTACTAATTTTATGGCCGAAGAAACGCATATAGAACTTCTAACTGATGATTTTTACTACATGAAAATACATTATAGGTTACCTATAGAATAGGTATCCCTAAATATCTATAATGATGAAGCATACATTCATGCATAGAGTATCACCACAGTTTAAGGAATATAACATATTCCTTAAAGTGTGGTATCGCTGAGGTAAATACTTCATTTACAGCAAATAATTTATAATTCCCTTACATGAACCTTAGGAATGGGTTAGTCCTTAAGGCAACGAGTTGACGTTAGGTCAACCTCCCATATATACATAATATAACCACCAATTTATAACTACAAAACTTGTTCTGCTTGTTGGAGGATCAAAGTTACCCCTGGTTCAGTACGTATAGATATCTACATTAATTCTCGAAAATTGCCAAAATCACATAAAAGTATATAAATTAATGTCATTAAACAATAATTGTCAATTAAAACAATTGATAAATTAGCGAAACTTTATTATTTATATATGATTATTACGAATATACCCTATAAGCCGCAGAAATATTTTATTCAAAGAACTTTGCATTTTATATGTGACAACGTTGCAAATACTGCCCCGTGCCAATGCCACCTAGACAATATAAGGCCTGGAAGCGACCGAGCGGGAGAGCGGTGACGTCATCATATGTGGTACGAAAATTCGACGACCGATTCAATGCTCAAAACCCGAAGGTTTTGGAAAGCTTTTTCGGTGAATACCTTGGTAATTGGGGTTTAGATTTTAGATGGACAAAAATTAAACCATTAGTAATATATATAAACAATACAAACGTAAATAAATAAACAATTTAACTATACCAGGGTACACTTAAATTAAAATAATACTTAATACTGTATATTATTATTATACAGTGTAGTGATTTACTAAAAATAATGTTTAATACTTCTGAAGAATAAGTATACTATTTTCACTTTTTGCCTGAATTTGTTATATACAGGGGATTCTGAAATTAGCGTGCAATAATGTAACAGCTTAGGTATTTTAGAATAAAAAAGATGAAAAGTTTATAGGTATATAAAGACAGGTTTTCAAACATTCCGTTACAAAGATAGAGGGTAAAACTTTTTAAATTAAATTCTTTTTTACCACATAGATAGCTCATTCAGTTTCGAAGATAATCACTTCAAAATTGAAATGTGATAACTCGAATCATTATGAGACTGTACGAATCATTATGAGAGTGTACGAATCATTATGCTCTACATAGATACTTACCATCTGATTTTCAAAGGTGCCTGCTTTGATAATAGGGACTTAGGTGGAAGAAATAAAAACATTTTATCATTTTAAAACGTTATATTAAATAAATAAAAAAAAAACAAATTAAATATACATGTGTACCTCAGAAAAACACTATTTGGTTCATTGCACACACTACCTACACACTTTGTCTTATACTAGAGGAATTCCTTCTTTTGCAAACAGGAATTGGTTAATTTGATTCTCGATTTGATTACAACTAGGCCTAGGAAACAAATATAAAAATCTTTGATGGATTTGGATAACATATTTGTAACAATCTATAGCACAAACCCTACACAACAAAATGTTTAAAAAAAAAGCCCTACCTGGAATTAATCTTGGGACATCTAATATAACAGTAGAGCTTCTAATGACTGGCCAGTTCTTTCACACGTAAGTATGTTACTTTCCTCTGAATTTCATGTGAATGAAAATGTAATTCGCATACCTACAAATGAGAAAAAAAATCCAATAAATTCTGCTGATTTTTTGAATATGAGAGTTTTTTTCGGAATATGTTCCTATACTTATGTTTATGTAGTGTTGTATGAGGTTAGGTTATGTAGACTTACCATGCTATGTTTATTTGGTACAAAATTATCCCTTCTAATACCGTGAATCCACTTTTCTTTTAAAATAACATCTTCTGGAAATCTAAACACTGAACTTCGCAGACCAATCTTGTAATTACTTTTGCATCTCTCTACACAGCAACCGTGAGGCATGGCAATAGTTTGCTAACTTTTGAAACTTTAATTCCGAGCTAATTCAGCTAATACTAAAATACACAAAAAAACAATTTGAATATGCACAAAAAATGCAAAACTAAGAGCAAAATACTGCTAAAGTCCTTATGGAACAGCTGACACGTCGTACCACTCTGGCGGCCATTAAAATATCGTTTCCAGGCCTTATGTCTAGGTGGCATTGCCCGTGCGCGTACTGCTGGATGCTGGATGCAGCATGCAGCCATCTCCACTAATCTCCAGCCATCTCATTGTAACACATAAGAAAATATTTTATAAAAAATAATGATGGAACTAAATTACTATTTGTAAAATTAGTAATATTATACGTAATATTATTCTATTAAATAAATAAAAATAGTTGTGAATTAATAGTCGTTATTAACCCTGGGATTACATCTCCTGCGCCCCTGGAAAAACTGCTCAAAAATTTAAATAAAAAAACTGTCTACAAGTTACAGGATTAGAAAAATATTTCCCAAAATAGCATTAGTGACTTCACTGCGGTATATACCTACTAAATCACATTTCGAAGATTTGGATGTAAAATAACTGGTTTTAGAGTTATTTGAAATAATTTGATTGTTGCTGAAAAACCCCATTATCTGTCGTCACTCCAGGCTCCTTTCTATAGCCGCTGCTTTTAAAACCGTAATCTGCACATCCCACCATTGTAAACAACACATTTATAATATTAAAGTCTTGCAAAATGCAATTTGTTGCAGAAAAACACACAGCTGCCCATGTAGTGGAGAATTGCACGAGTGGATTCCATTAGTTTACATTTTCTGAGATGGCGAATGATGGAGGGAAGAGTTTTAGCATAGTAAAGTGTGATAAATTGGCTGTTTTCTGATTAATTTTTTTATGTTAATATGGTTCATTCACACTTTTTTTTCTTTTGACCTACTCAGTATACACCTTGCTACTCATAACTGAAGAAAATAAAATATTACGAAATTCAGTGGTACCTATATCGATATAGACCAAGGACGGTAAACAGTAAAGGACGGTCCACTGCCATTTAAACAACATGAGCCCAAAATCCTGACGTCAGCTTAGTGCGGACTTAGGATCGATAAGGACGTCATTATTTCCCGAGCCCCGTGCGCTCTGAGACTATTCCCGTCATTTGTTTTCTGAATAAGAATGTAAGGACGGAAATAGTCTCAGGGCGCTCTAGAGGGGTCACCCGAAAACGCTGTGAATGTGAATATTTGATTTGACATCTCGATGATTATTCGCGGGCGCGGGTTATTCGTTTTTTTATGATCGTATTCTAATTTTTGAATCTTTCCCTTGTTGTTGTCATTGTGCCGATTGGGTTGTGATTTAGTAAACATACGAGTACACAATACCTGGTCAGATTTGTGCTGTTCCTGAATGTAAAAGCAACAAACTAAAGTAGAAGAAAGAAGGCAGACAAAGATCTTTTCATTTTTTCACAAAAAGAAAAGATGCTCTTTCACTTAAAATAAGAAACAAGTGGATTCACCTTTACCAGCGAACTGATACATTCAATCCAGGTACCTCGGCAATATGCCATGTTCTTTGCATTTTACTGCAAATGATTATGAAAGAGACTTTCGTAATTAACTTTTGGATAAGTAAGTATTACATTCAGTATTAAGTACCTAGGCGGCTAGCTTTTGCTCTAAAGCAACCAGCAATTAGCAACGCACCACGAGCAATATTTATTGCACGCCGCTTTTACATTGAATTATGACGACTCGAGAGACGCAAGATACCAAAATTTAAATAAATTGTTAATTGAATAGATTCTGTTATCAAATGTTTTCTGTGCTGGGTCCATGAGGTTTGCAGGCTGGTATAAACAAAGAAGTCAGCAGTAGCAGACCACTCTTTCGAAAAGTCGCGATATCCTTTTCAACGAAGTCCAGTATCCGACACTAACTAATGAAGCCACTGAGATCTTCAAGCACGAGAACAACATTATTCAAAATATTCAGGAAATCTTTTCTAGTGGCATTATGTATTTGTAGCAGTATTATCAATACTAACTTATCTAGACATCAAGACAATGTGACGGTACATTAATATGCTAAGTATAAGTGTCAGTATTCCAAACTCGTAGTTGCTTATGGAGTATTGAATATTGTTGGTTGCAACCCGGTCTGCATCACAGTAATAAACCTACCTTTGAAATCATAACTATTTGTATTATTACTAGTTTATAGACCATTTCATACTTATCAACACTTCTACTACCAATACAGGATAAACAGAAGCACAGCATATGTAAAAAAAAATATGCGTTTGCGGAATAAACTCTTAATGAATATCTCACCAGAGCACTAATGTGACGTCACGCCGCGGGTAGAGAAAAAGAGGGAATTGGGCCGTCCTGTCAGTCTAGCGTCCTTGGATATAGACCCCACACTTTTACACCTTTCTATAGAATACGTGCCCAGATTCAAATTGTGAAGTCACGTGCACGAAACCTATTTTGTTTGTTTTTTTTTGGTTAGGTTGGTTACTGGTTTCTGTATTTTATTAATTTTAAAATAGTTATTTTCTCAAGAATTAAAAAGTTCTTTTTTGAATTGTATATATTTCCATAACTATAGTTTAAACAAGTCATTAAAGGCTTGATCAGGTTAAAACCTTTAACAATAATTTTAAGTATGTAGGTACCATGTAGGTATATTATATACCTATAAGTAGATAGGATCTTAAAAAAAGTGGTACATGTACAAAGTTTGTCTCTTATAAAGCAACCTAAGTTAGGTATTATGGCTGAAAACACTCCTCTCTGTGCAAAGATATCAACAACATTTCGACATGTAAGTATATAAAGACTACTAGGTACTTTTTTTCTAGTTTCACTACAAATTATTATGGCACTACGGGAGGCATTACCGTTTTTTGTTACTGCAATGAAAACAACTTGGTGAGAACTAATATGCTTAGATGATTTAAATAGAAAAAATTAAATATGTGCTAATATATGGGGTGTTCATTATAAAACTTTATCTAGCAGGCTGAGAAATTTTGACAGAAAAGGATGCCATATTCAAAATCAATGGACTTTTGTTTCTCCATCCTTTTCTTTTGACATTTCACAGCCAACTAAATGAAGTTTTATAATGAACACGCAGTAGGTATACAAGTTGAGTTCGGTAATTACATCCCAAGCGCTTGGTATATCATTCTATCTTACTCTAGCTGGTAAAGATTTTTAGGAGATGGTCTGTGTCCAGAACTCTCAGATGGAATTACCGAACTTGGCTATAATATGATGTCAATATACGGGGTGATCATTATACAACTTCATCTAGTTGGCTGTGAAATGTCAAAAGAAAAGGATGGAGAAACAAAAGTCCATTTATTTTGATTATGTCATCCCTTTCTGTCAAAATTTCATAGCCTGATAGATAAAGTTTTATAATGAACACCCTATACTTATTCCTTTGTAGGATGTAATGAAACAACTGCTTCGGTCAAACTTTACAAATCAAAAAACTAAAATTACAGATGCCACAATCGACATTATAATTGAATTAGCTAGAACTATGGTAATTGAAGTTTCAGCACGGGCCTGTTACCAAGCTCAACTCGAAGATAACACTGTTGTCAACTTAGATCATGTTGAATCTATTTTAGTTCAAATGGTAAGTGAATGAGTGGTCAAACATGATAATGATTCTGTTTATCACCTGAATTTTGATGGAGAACTTTTTACTAGAGCAGCTCAGGATAAGTTAAAAGGGTTAGTTAAATTTAAAGAAAAATCTAGAATTTCTAATTATTGCTTTTCAAAAAGTTTTGAAAACACCCAGGCAGGCATGTGACATCATTATAATGACCACTTTTGCTGATCATTTGTTATGTCAGCAGTGAAAAACAGTGTGTCCTAAGCAATGTTAGCCAAAATTTTAACACACATTTTTCCACATTTTTTAGATTCTTGTGTACATTTTTTTTAAACGACATTCTACTTTTACTACTCATTTTGGCCTAAAACTATGTTTTTGTAATTAATGATTCCTGATTTTTCAAGTTTTTTAAAAGAACTTCTTTTTAGAAAAGTATCCTAAATTTGAAACGATTTTGGCCAAAATTTGGAAATGATTTACACTTTTCTTAACTTATTTCTAACAAATTTTTAATTACAAGTTTGTAAGTTGTTTTTCTTCTTTTCAAATAATTTAAAAGAAAAATCGAATTAAAGATTAAAATAATTTATTTTTGAAAAGAGCCAAACCGTTTTGGCTTTTAAATTAGAAGTTGAAATTAATGCTGTAGAGAATTTAAAATAAAACGTATACTAACGTTATTTTTACTAACGCCCGTCATTATGACGTTGTTTCGACATCATCCCATGACATTTTTAGTTATCAATGCTTAGCAAAAAATTACGTCAAAATGCTTCTTTGCATGGTTTTCTCCTCACTTCAGCTTTATTACTTTTTAATTAAATCAGTGGATTTAAACTGTAATAAATAATAAATTTAACATTTTCAAATCTCACCCCAATCCTTTCTAAACCTTCCAGATGTTAGACTGTCCATAATCCAGCCAAATCGAGCCACCATCGCGCCAGAAGGAGATATGCAAAAGTACCTAGGTGTGCATTTACTTTAACACTGCAATGTACTTCTAAAAAATATTGCAATAAATGCTTCTAATATACAGTCTTTCCAAAAAATAATGACTTAATTTTAAGGAGTTAACTGGTCACATTTTATGAAAAAATAGTTATATCGTAGGTTAGGTTATAAGGGAGGGCAGTAAATCGTTGTGTCGCTGTAAACTCAACACGTTACATAGCTAATCTAAGAATTGATAATATTGACCCTTCTAGAATTACTTCATTGTTACAAGTTATCCAAATTGTTGCTTATTAAAAAATTTGCCATTCTTGTAATGTCATTAATGTTCAAATGTGTGCTGAATGACATAACAATTCTTTCCGTTTACCCTCCGCAAAGCCTGGTTACTGAACAGAGAAATGTTTGAGTTTGATTTTGATTGTTTTAAAACAACCGAAAGTTACCTAAAATTAAGGACGTGAAAACCGACCGGCAAGACATCGCTCGGTAAAAAAACGACCGTTGTCTCTTTCACACACAACGGCAAATCATTCGAGGGTGAGCAGTCGAAACGAATAGATCAAAGGGCCGTAATGGGTAAAATGAAGAAAATTGTTAGTGCGTATTTATTACATAGACGGAGGAAAAATAAAAAGTTAAGGAGGATGTCCTGGATGCATCCAATATTAGAAGTAAGGACATCTATAGGATTGTTCTATACATTCATTCTCAAATTAAGAGAGGACGAAAGTAAATTTTTCAATTATTTTTGAATGTCGATAGATCTTTTGATTTTTTATTAAATAAATTACGATTACGCATTAAAAAAAGAGGATACTAACATGCGTCATGCCATACCACCAGAAGAAAAGCTGGCAGAACAGTATAAATAAATCCATTTTAACAGAGGAAGAAATAGGCCGTTACTAGAGTAGGCCCTGGAATTTGGGCGTTTAAGAATCAAAATCGACGTTCGTGTGAAAGCCTACATTACTTTCCTTGCATTGAAGTAAACCGACCATCGAAAGCACCGACCGGTGACCGCTGTATCGCCGCTCAAATTTGGAACTTCGACGGCAACCGATCGTTTTTTTTTTGCCGTCGCCGCTCTTGTCTAAAAGGTCCCATATAAAGTAATACAATAGAATATTTTGGTCGTTTTTTTACCGAGCGATATTTTGCCGGTCCATTTTAAAACGTCCGTGTGAAAGAGGCCTAAGCGATTAACGACATCGCCCACAACGAACGTCAGCTCATCTAGTGACAATGAAAACGCGACGTTCAATGACAGCAGGGCCGTCATAGACCTATGCTGGGATGATGACATAGGCCAAACTGTTAAAAAACGAAAAAGAAAAGCTTTCTCGTCTACAAAGCAAGACGTCGAAAATAACAAGAAAGAAGACGAAAGCGAAGAAGTAAATACCCTTCTGCGCAAATTTAAACAATCTATAAAATATATTAATACAGCAAGCAAATTGGGTTGAGGGAGGTTACGAAACGTATTAGCAGCCGTAGCTCAATAATGTAAGAACCAAATTTTTGTTGTAATATATAATATTTCGGCACAACACTCCCCAACACCCGTAATAAGCGTTTCTAAGAACCGAAATTTAAGCAGAACCCGATATCTCAAGGGTTTGTTATTTTAACTGGTAATAAATATGTCAAATCACCATGTAGGCACTTATGATTTCTACCCTCGTCCTGGGAATTTAGCCTGGATCGATGGCGTATTAGTCTTTTTGGCTTTTGCTTTAAAGAAATATTTAGAGTCGGTTATTAGTGTGACGCTTACGAAACTGTGCGGTTGTGATGTGTTTTGTGCCCGAGTTCTGTTGAATAGGTGAATTTTCTCACTGAGTTAACCTTGTTTTATCACGGTTATTCTAACTTTCTTTTATTTAATTAAATACCTCAATCATCTCATATTAATTGATAAGTATTCCTCAATAATTAAAAGTCAGGTATCATGTTAAATTCTATTTGTTGAAGATGTGAGTTTTCTCACTGAGTCTACCTTGTTCTTATCATGGTTATTCTATTTTTCTTTTATTTAATGAAACATCTCAATCAACTCATATTAATTGATGAATATTTCTGAATAATTAAAAGTCAGGCATCATGTTAATTTCTATTCTACCGCTTATCGTTGTTTTGGTGCTTGGTATGTTTTTTTTTAGCGGTTAGTTCAGGTTAGGTTAGTTCAGGTCAGGTTAGTTCAGATTAGCAAAATCACACGACGGATCTTACTAAACACGAGCTCAGACGAGAAACTATCCGAAAATGGCAAAAAAGATGGGAGAACGAAACCTTCAAAGGACAGTGGACAAAGAAGCTAATACCTAACTTACAGGCATGGGTGGAATGCAAACATAGAAGAACAAACTATTTTCTAACACAAGCACTTAGCGGACACGGCAGCTTCTGCCACTACACCAACAGAATAGGCAAAACCCGAAGCGACTGTCTTCACTGCATGGAGGAGGATGACACTGCAGACCATAGCTTGTTTTACTGTCCCAGATGGGAGAGGCAAAGGCAATGGCTGAGAATTCCATGGGAGAGAGAAATAACCGAGGAAAACCTGATACTCCAAATGATCGCGTCGCCTGAAAGGTGGAAAAGCGGCTAGTCCTTCGTTATGGAGGTGATGAAAGAAAAGGAAATAGAGGGCAGAAACCGTCAAGATAGAAGGTAACTGACGATGAGAGCACATCACATCGATGTTATACCCCAAGGGTAGTTCCGATGGGAAATGTGAGAAAAAAGAAAAGGACCGAGTAAGCTTTTTAGTGGGTAGGCGCACTTGCGAATCCCACACTCCTCGTCTGCCAGACAACAAGACGGGAGTCTTTAGAAGATTTTTGATCCTCGTAAAAAAAAAAAAAGGTTAGTTCAGGTTAGGTTATGTTAGTTCAGGTTAGTTCAGGTTAATTCAGGTTAGTTCAGGTTCCCCATTGAGGTGTCTCCACTTTGTCGAAATACGCACGCGTACGAGTGGGGGGGCTTGTGTGCTCCTGCGATCCCAAGAGCCATGCCGGCGGTAGCGTAGCTACTGGCAGGTGTAACCATGCCGGACGGGTCGAAGGGGAGGAGTCAGACTAAGAGAGACACACCGAAGCCTAGCAGAAGGCGATAATTTCTGCACAACATGGAATGAGTGATGCAGAAAACTTCGTACCTCAGGTGGGTAAAAATCCCACCACCGGTTCCGATCGGGTGAAAGCCCCGGTGGCCGGTGCCGGCCCCATGGATTCTGGGGGGGGCCAAGCACTCTTTGGGGATAGGGGAAAACAGGAGAGAGGAAGAACCCCAAACCCAAACCAAAGACGTAAATGCCAAACTAGAGGAAATTAATACAGGAAGCGATAGGCAACACCAAGCGACTGCTCCCAAGGGCATCAAACCCTACGCGGTACCAATCCTGCATAAGGTGCAATACTTAAGTAGTAGCCTTAGCAGAAGAAACTCAGCCGGCGATGTTTGTACTAAGAAGAGGAAGGCCATGGATCTATCTATTGACCTAACATTAGACGTACAACCCTACAAAAAGGAGGTTACCAGGGATTATCTCATCCTTAAGGACGCGTTACAAGACATCAGGGAGTTAATCAAGGAACTAAGCAAGAGAATCGAAAGGAACACGAACAGGGACGTAAAGGACATCACCTCAAGACTGAGAGCGCAGGCGGAAGTTTTAGCCGGGAAGTCGATAGATGCTTGGCTAGAGAAACATAAGTATGAACCGGTGGAGAAGATGACCTTCGAGCAAGACGTGCAAGTGGACATGAGCAAGGAAGAAGAACCCGAGCAAGCACCGAAAGCGCAGACCAGAGACATGGCCACCCAAACAGGAGAAGAGCCCGCACTTACAGAGTTTCCGAAAGACATTACACGGGACAACTTTAAGCAATTAGCAGATAAACCATGGGATAGCGCCTTATTTAAGAATGTCGAAGTCGTCGTTGGTAACCCACTAGACACTGAGGCGTCGGTAGTCAAAGTCGTAATGGTTGAAGGAGAAGACCTAGAAATGAAAGAAAGCATTCAGTCCCAATACAAAAAGCGGTTCCCTGAGCTAACGGGAATTGGGGATATGGACACGCTGGAGCAAACTACAAAAATCAAAACAAAGGGAAAAAACCAGTCAGTGAGCCAAAAAGTAATAAAAATGGTCCTGCCGGAGAACGAAGAAGGCCTAGTAATAAAACTAGAAAAACTGAAGGAAGAAACCATGGAGGATCAAAAGATAGCTATCCACCACATCAAGGAGATATCCCTCGAAAGATTGAGAAAGCTAACCCAAATGATATACAGGAACACAGCCACCCAAGTGAATATATACACCACATCAAGAAAACTTGAAACTGAGAATCAAGCCAATAAATCTAAACCAGGAAGAAGGAAATATGGGACATATGCCATTGTAGTAAATAGCACAAAGGACACTACAAACCAAACAATAAATAAGACAAAGCATAGCTTAAAAGATAACAAAGCAAAGGACGTAATCAAAACAATCAGAACAAATAAAGGCGGGAAACTAATAATTACCCTAGAAAAGGATGAGCAGGCCCTAGTGGCGGTGGGGAAAGACCTAGAACATAGCACGGGAGAAGGGAATGTTAAACTGCTAAGAGCAAGGAAAGAAAAGAGTACACTCTACATAAGGGGTATGGATGCTACTGTTACGGAACTAGATGTTCTAGACGCGCTTAAAGAGAAAATTAAAGGACTAACCATAGATGACGTCAACATTGGACCCCTAAGGCCGTATGCCGGCATCGCACAGGCAACTACAATACGAATCGCAGAAGAACATGCCAAATACCTGCTGATGCAACCGGACATAAGAGTTGGACTGGTAAGGTGTAGGATGGAAGAGAAAATCAAGATTTCAAAGTGCAACAAGTGCTGGAGTTTTGACCACGAGGCGGAAAACTGCTCTGGGCCGGACCGTAGAGAAAGATGCTATCGCTGTGGCAACGAGGGGCACATTGTCAACGAGTGTCGGGCGCAAGCAGAAAGGTGTGTCCTATGCGAAAAAGGTGACCATAGAATGGGCAGTAGTAAATGCCCCAAATTCAAAGAAGCACTAAGAAACGCGAGAACGTCAGCCAGAAGGGGGGTGAGGAATAAGCCCTATAGCAGACAGACTACCCAAAATACTGAAGATAGGGGAAGCAACGGTGGAAATGATAGAGAAACAGCGGTGGACACCGCAAACATCTGAATCAACATAACCAAAATGACAACGATGAGATGCCTGCAGCTGAACTTGAACAGATGTAAGGCAGCTCAATCGCTGCTTTTCAGAAATATTGAGGAGGAGAACATAGATATCGTTCTCGGACAGGAACCAAACAAAAGGATGGCGAATAACTAATGCTATAACGAAATGCTATGTGATACTAACTGTGATAGCTTCATTTATTTAAACCGTAAAGTACCTGTGATAAATACCTATATTGGACAAGGCTATGTGATTGCAGAGCTTGAAAATATTGTGTTTGTTTCGTCGTACCTCTCCCCAAACGTCCGTCTGTGGGAGCTTGAAAGATTGCTGTCGGAATTGGAGACCAAATTGGGCACTTTTTTTGACAAGAGCATTGTAATGGAGCGGACCTAAACGCTAAAACGGCCGCAATAGGCTCAGCTTCCTACAATGATAGGGGAGGCCTGTTGGAGGACTGGATAGCGGGAAACCAGTTTAACGTGGTAAACGAAGGACAGACACCCACGTTCTACAGCAACGGAAGAAATTCGGTTATAGACTTCACCCTGCGTTCCTATAACTTAAGAGGGGAAATTAACGACTGGAGGGTACGGACGGACGTGGAAAATCTGAGTGACCACAGAACAATAAGGTTCGAGATAAGGATGCACCCCCAGATTACTGCCACAAAAGCCTTTCGAAGCTGGCATAGCTGGACAGCCTCCAATACGGACCTGATGAAGATTAAACGTTCTATACAAAATAAGTTCCGAAATGAAACAACGGTAACTCCGGAATTAATGATGGCTAAAATAACCGAGGTATGCAATGAGAATTTAAAAAAGAAGTGCAAAAGCTTGAAGCACCCACCTGCATACTGGTAGAACCAAGACATCTCAGACCAAAGGTCCGCGTGCAATAAACTACGTAGACAAATGACCAGGATGAGGGGAAAAAGACACAGCATTGAAGAGGAGGAAAGAATAAGAGATGACGTTAGGCAAAGCAGGAAGAAACTAACAGAGATGATAAAGAACAGTAAGCGAGAGAAATGGCGAAAACTATGCCAGGACCTCGACAGAGATATTTGGGGCAAAGCCTACCAAATAGTCACAAAAAAGCTGAAACTAAGAAGTAATACCCAGATAACGACGAGTACTCTGAATAGCCAAATTGAGAGACTATTCCCAAGAAGAGATCCAATCGAGTGGCCGATAATCCAACCTGCACGTACACCTCTCTTTACTAAAGAGAATTTGCTGGATGCAGCCTCAATGATGAAGACAAAGAAAGCGCCTGGCCCCGACGGTATTCCACCAGAAATAATACTTGCATGTGCTCGGGCCATCCCAGAGGTTTTCCTGTATGTTTTTAATGACTGCCTGATACGGGGCGTCTGGCCTGAACAGTGGAAGTTAGCCAAATTGATCCTCATAGAGAAGCCAAAGAGTGTACCCACAGAGGGAAAATCGTTTAGACCGATATGCCTTATTGACTTTACGGCGAAACTCTTAGAGATCATGGTAAAAAATAGATTACAGGATAATTTGGACCGACAGAATGGGATAAGTGGAAATCAATTTGGCTTTCGAAAAGGGAGGTCAACAATAGATGCAATATCTTATGTACAGGAGTTTAAAGAGCGCATTACTAGAGGAGCATACTAAAACAAGTTGTTCGGTATGATGATTACAATCGACGTCGAAAATGCTTTCAATTCGGCGCCGTGGGATGGAATTGTGACGGCAATGCACGAAAAACGGGTTGCGGGCTACTTAATCAGATTGATTCAAGCATATCTCTCAAACAGGAAAATAGTGGACTGCATGGGAGAAGATCACAGTGTAACATGCGGGGTGCCCCAGGGATCGGTGCTGGGCCCGATACTCTGGAACCTGTTCTATGACCAAGTACTAAGAGCCGAAATGGAAGAGGCTGTCGAATTGGTTGCATATGCCGACGACCTGGTAATCCTGATGAGTGGAAGAAGTAGAGCATGCCTGGAAGAAAAAGCAAATAATGCAGCAGAACATATAGTGCGCCTACTGGACAGGATGAAACTGAAAGTGGCGATCTCCAAAACTGAAGCAGTGGAATAGCAGGCAGAAGAAAAGTCACCAGCGTATCAATAAAGATAGAGGATAAAAGGGTGAATGCATCAAGTTCTGTCAAGTACCTGGGCGTAATGATTGACAAGGACATACGTATGACAGCACATACCTATAAACGCGATCGCAGAGAAGGCGCACAGCATGATTAACGCCATCGCAAGAATAAACCCCAAGCTAAACGGCCCCCGTGCGAGTAAGCGAAAAATGCTGGTCAGCGCGGTGCTCTCTGCAGTTCTGTACGGGGCACCAACATGGCAGAGAGCCTTGACCTTTAAAACGCATCTGGCGAAACTGGAGAGGGTGAACCGAAGACTCGCGTTGATGACGACTTGCGCATATAGGACGGCGTCAACTGTGGCGTTGCAGGCCTTGGCGGGGATACTGCCCATAGATCTGGCAGTGATGGAGAGAACCAGGAGACATGAGATGGGCAGAGGGGGACGGAGCGATGCCAGCGAGGAGGCATGGGCTGCGTGGCAGGAGAGATGGACAGGATACGAGGGCTGGGCAAGGCATTTTATACTCGACGTCAGGACATGGAGAAAGCACGTTGTGGAAGTTGACTACTTTACAACACAAGCGATGACGGGGCATGGAGTGTTCACCACATACCTGCAAAAAAAAAAATTGGAAAGAGCGATGGCAACAGGTGCTGGTTCTGCCAACAAATAGACACACCGGAACATACGCTGTTCCACTGTGACAGATTCCGAAACGTCAGGGAGGAGGCTGCCGAAAGGTGTGGAGTAGAGATCACCAAGGAAAATGTCGGGCGGCTGATTGTGCAAGACAGGGACGCCACTACCAAAGTGTTAGCAATGCTAAGGAGCATCATGATGACGAAGGTGGAGGAAGAAAGAAGAAGGGATAGAGCTGGGGGTTGAAAGAAATTAAGCAAGAAATAAAAAGTGCGTTTCCACTCTCCCGACTGAAGTAATGCTAACGCGGTCCCGGTCGGGGTACAAAGGGTGAAGAGAGGTAAAGGGTTTTAGTGGGTATTGCGCACATCGCCGCAGAGTCCCACACTCCCAGGCCGAATCAGATCAGACCAACAACGACCTGGGGTGCGCAAAGGCATTTCCCAATCCTCTATATAAAAAAAAAAAAAAAAGGTTAGTTCAGGTTAGTTCAGGTTAGTTCAGGTTAGTTCAGGTTAGTTCAGGTTGGTTAGTTCAGGTTAGTTCAGGTTAGTTCAGGTTAGTTCAGGTTAGTTCAGGTTAGTTCAGGTTAGTTCAGGTTAGTTCAGGTTAGTTCAGGTTAGTTCAGGTTAGTTCAGGTTAGTTCAGGTTAGTTCAGGTTAGTTCAGGTTAGTTCAGGTTAGTTCAGGTTAGTTCAGGTTAGTTCAGGTTAGTTCAGGTTAGTTCAGGTTAGTTCAGGTTAGTTCAGGTTAGTTCAGGTTAGTTCAGGTTAGTTCAGGTTAGTTCAGGTTAGTTCAGGTTAGTTCAGGTTAGTTCAGGTTAGTTCAGGTTAGTTCAGGTTAGTTCAGGTTAGTTCAGGTTAGTTCAGGTTAGTTCAGGTTAGTTCAGGTTAGTTCAGGTTAGTTCAGGTTAGTTCAGGTTAGTTCAGGTTAGTTCAGGTTAGTTCAGGTTAGTTCAGGTTAGTTCAGGTTAGTTCAGGTTAGTTCAGGTTAGTTCAGGTTAGTTCAGGTTAGTTCAGGTTAGTTCAGGTTAGTTCAGGTTAGTTCAGGTTAGTTCAGGTTAGTTCAGGTTAGTTCAGGTTAGTTCAGGTTAGTTCAGGTTAGTTCAGGTTAGTTCAGGTTAGTTCAGGTTAGTTCAGGTTAGTTCAGGTTAGTTCAGGTTAGTTCAGGTTAGTTCAGGTTAGTTCAGGTTAGTTCAGGTTAGTTCAGGTTAGTTCAGGTTAGTTCAGGTTAGTTCAGGTTAGTTCAGGTTAGGTTAGTTCAGGTTAGTTCAGGTTAGTTCAGGTTAGTTCAGGTTAGTTCAGGTTAGTTCAGGTTAGTTCAGGTTAGTTCAGGTTAGTTCAGGTTAGTTCAGGTTAGGTTAGTTCAGGTTAGTTCAGGTTAGTTCAGGTTAGTTCAGGTTAGTTCAGGTTAGTTCAGGTTAGTTCAGGTTAGTTCAGGTTAGTTCAGGTTAGTTCAGGTTAGTTCAGGTTAGTTCAGGTTAGTTCAGGTTAGTTCAGGTTAGTTCAGGTTAGTTCAGGTTAGTTCAGGTTAGTTCAGGTTAGTTCAGGTTAGTTCAGGTTAGTTCAGGTTAGTTCAGGTTAGTTCAGGTTAGTTCAGGTTAGTTCAGGTTAGTTCAGGTTAGTTCAGGTTAGTTCAGGTTAGTTCAGGTTAGTTCAGGTTAGTTCAGGTTAGTTCAGGTTAGTTCAGGTTAGTTCAGGTTAGTTCAGGTTAGTTCAGGTTAGTTCAGGTTAGTTCAGGTTAGTTCAGGTTAGTTCAGGTTAGTTCAGGTTAGTTCAGGTTAGTTCAGGTTAGTTCAGGTTAGTTCAGGTTAGTTCAGGTTAGTTCAGGTTAGTTCAGGTTAGTTCAGGTTAGTTCAGGTTAGTTCAGGTTAGTTCAGGTTAGTTCAGGTTAGTTCAGGTTAGTTCAGGTTAGTTCAGGTTAGTTCAGGTTAGTTCAGGTTAGTTCAGGTTAGTTCAGGTTAGTTCAGGTTAGTTCAGGTTAGTTCAGGTTAGTTCAGGTTAGTTCAGGTTAGTTCAGGTTAGTTCAGGTTAGTTCAGGTTAGTTCAGGTTAGTTCAGGTTAGTTCAGGTTAGTTCAGGTTAGTTCAGGTTAGTTCAGGTTAGTTCAGGTTAGTTCAGGTTAGTTCAGGTTAGTTCAGGTTAGTTCAGGTTAGTTCAGGTTAGTTCAGGTTAGTTCAGGTTAGTTCAGGTTAGTTCAGGTTAGTTCAGGTTAGTTCAGGTTAGTTCAGGTTAGTTCAGGTTAGTTCAGGTTAGTTCAGGTTAGTTCAGGTTAGTTCAGGTTAGTTCAGGTTAGTTCAGGTTAGTTCAGGTTAGTTCAGGTTAGTTCAGGTTAGTTCAGGTTAGTTCAGGTTAGTTCAGGTTAGTTCAGGTTAGTTCAGGTTAGTTCAGGTTAGTTCAGGTTAGTTCAGGTTAGTTCAGGTTAGTTCAGGTTAGTTCAGGTTAGTTCAGGTTAGTTCAGGTTAGTTCAGGTTAGTTCAGGTTAGTTCAGGTTAGTTCAGGTTAGTTCAGGTTAGTTCAGGTTAGTTCAGGTTAGTTCAGGTTAGTTCAGGTTAGTTCAGGTTAGTTCAGGTTAGTTCAGGTTAGTTCAGGTTAGTTCAGGTTAGTTCAGGTTAGTTCAGGTTAGTTCAGGTTAGTTCAGGTTAGTTCAGGTTAGTTCAGGTTAGTTCAGGTTAGTTCAGGTTAGTTCAGGTTAGTTCAGGTTAGTTCAGGTTAGTTCAGGTTAGTTCAGGTTAGTTCAGGTTAGTTCAGGTTAGTTCAGGTTAGTTCAGGTTAGTTCAGGTTAGTTCAGGTTAGTTCAGGTTAGTTCAGGTTAGTTCAGGTTAGTTCAGGTTAGTTCAGGTTAGTTCAGGTTAGTTCAGGTTAGTTCAGGTTAGTTCAGGTTAGTTCAGGTTAGTTCAGGTTAGTTCAGGTTAGTTCAGGTTAGTTCAGGTTAGTTCAGGTTAGTTCAGGTTAGTTCAGGTTAGTTCAGGTTAGTTCAGGTTAGTTCAGGTTAGTTCAGGTTAGTTCAGGTTAGTTCAGGTTAGTTCAGGTTAGTTCAGGTTAGTTCAGGTTAGTTCAGGTTAG